>CAIGRP010043144.1:0-17089 GCA_903798385.1 Fraxinus cuspidata
GATCCTGTTGATCAAACTGGTTATGGCTCAAGGTAATTCTTTCGTAATATTGGAATGAGACTTTTCTATTCCAAAATAACAGTTGCTACCAATATCTTGTAGAAACTACCAAGAGTGAAAAGGAAAATGCAATATAAAGATACAATAGCGAGTGGAAGGATCGACTTTTCACAATTGTTTGTTTGTTATTACTATAATTTTAATTAGTTGGTTTCATGTATCCTGCCCTTGTACATTTGTTGATTGATATTTATGACTTGCATTAAGATTTTTCGCATAGGAGCAAAACATTCGGTCTATGTTATTATGCACAACAAAGTAATCTCATGTGATTTATTTCACTGTGTTGAATTTAATGTCCAATGGTTCATTTCACTTGTTTCTAGAACATTTTACTAGGCGACTGTTATTGAAAGTGCCACACGTGCTAAAATGGTTTGGATAATGAGTCGTGATCCTGCAAACGTGAGTTAATTCTAGAGATGGATCCTATGTTCAGATATCATTTAGGTGATCAATTTTACTAAATAAGGTTTTTCCTATTATTTTTAATGTTCTTTTATTTTTATCTTGTTTGCTTTATTCAATGTCTGCATCCGATGGAGGTTAATTTGATATTCTTGATCCCCATTTTATTTTAAATAGCTCCACTTGATTGGTAAGGAAGATTTCTATACATGATTTATCTATCCTTCCACATATGTCCACTGCATAGATTCGTTTGGTTTCTATCCGGTGATCGTTGTTAGCGTGATTGCTTTTGTTTCACCTGTCGGAGCTTGAACAGTTTCGTCTCTCCCTACAAAATACCTCACGCGTCCATTTCCTCCTTGCTACCGCCGCTATTCCGATATAAACGCATCGAAATCGTACTTGACTTGACATGAGTGGACTCGATATTTGTTGGCTCCTTTCTAGAGGTCAACAATGAGAATTTATAGGCAGAATTATTAGTTCAAATGTGACTATAGAACGAATTGAACTATTTGATTCCGAATTGATTCGGATCCATGATAATAACTAAAAAGTATACTTTAAATATAGATAAAAGTTCTACAAACAACTAAACCAAATACGTTAATAGTTCATATTTTCAATTATGGGTGCTCGAAGCGAGAACTGGCCAAAACCATTAAATATATCATTACTTTTGTCAATCTCTACTCAGAATTTACTTTAACACTATTAGCTAAGTAAAATGCTTGTTGTACACCGTTTTTAAAAAGTGTCGTCTAAGCACGAAGCGGGTACAAAATGTCTTGTCTTGCTCTTTTCCGCATTTTATTTTTTCTTTATTTATTTTTTATTGTTTACTTTTTTTTTTCGCTCCTAATCATGCCTAATCGCACTTTTTTACGCTTTAATTATTAAAAGATTTTTAGATTGATTAAAAAATTTAAAATAGTATTGAAATAAGAAAACTTTTTTTTACGCTTAAGCCCTGCCTATGCTCGTCTAGCTCGAACCTTGGCTTTCACTTATCGCCATACTTTACGATTTTTAGAACACGAGTTATACATCACCTTTTACATAATCTTTTACGGATTGATGAGATGTCAAAAAGAAAAGGAAAACGCTATTTGTACACACTCCACTCACAAAAAAGGGGGGCCCACATCCAATAAAAAAATCGTGGGTCCCTCTACTGTGAGGGTGGCTGCACACCTGGGTGTCAACCCCGGTGTACATATAGCATTTCCCAAAAGAAAATTGAGTTTTTCTTTGTATTTGNCCACATCCAATAAAAAAATCGTGGGTCCCTCTACTGTGAGGGTGGCTGCACATCTGGGTGTCAACCCCGGTATACATATAGCATTTCCCAAAAGAAAATTGAGTTTTTCTTTGTATTTGGTTGATGAGATTTTGATTCAATCTAATCATGTCACATCATCTGTTGGTAAATAAGAGTCTATTTAAGTCCTTTTTTTTTTTTTTGCCAAAAATGTATTTTGATAGAAAATGTATTGTTAAAAAATAAGAAATAGATGTGGATTTGCGTGTAATATTATTTTATTCAAAAATATGTGATTAAAAATATGAGAGAAAAATGTATTTTAAAAATAATGGGGACCAAATAAGGGTTAAATCTGTAAGTGGTGATATACATATAAGAATGTCAACAAGTCGGGTCGAGCCATGAGTCAAAACTCAAATTTCGGACTTGGCTCGAATAAAAATGGTTCGAACTTTTTTTAACCCGAGTCGAGTCGAGCCGAGCTTTTTATCAACCAAAAATTAAGGCTTGTGCCTTAGCGAGCCAGTTCGATTTAAAAAAAATTGTGACAAATCTAATTTTTTTTAAAATAAATTAAATTTGTGCAATTTATATGAATTATAGCAAAAAATACTGAATATTAGAGTAAAAGAAACTAAATATTGGAGCAAAGAAATTGGAGATTGAAGTTGAAACTAGAACACTGCAAGTTTAAACTGATTGAAGTAAATTGATATGAAATTCAAAATTTTATCATATATTTATAGCAAAAAAATATATATCTGTTTTAATCAAATTTAAATTTCAAATTCAAATTTCAAAATATAATTTACACAACATAAGCTACACGTAGCATGGAAAGAAGCTATTGCTAGCCTACAATGGCGGGCCAGCTCGTGGCTCGGTAGAACCAAGCCAAGGCTCGGGTCGAGCTTCATTTTGGGGTGTCGACTCGAGCCTTAGCCACCCTGTGACAAGCAAAGTCGAACCTAGAAAAAAAATAGTAATTTACAAAACTTTGATAAAAAAAGGTTGGAAAAAATTATAATTAAATAAAATAAAAACATTACAGCTGCCTTGTCAAAGACACCCCAAAATGAAGCTCGACCCAAGCCTTGGCTTGGTTCTACCGAGCCACGAGCTGGCTCGGCTTGGGCCTTTCTCGAATCGAGTCACGGGTCAAGCGAGCCGACGAGCCACATTGACACCCTTATGTACATGTAGCACAACTACATCTAAAATAACTTAATATGCTCACCTTCATATTGATGTTATGCTCGGAATCAAAAGTTCGTAAATAAGTTTTTTTAAATGGCAAACCACAGATGGGTAAATGGTAATATTAAGCCCTATTTGACTTGAAAATTCTTTTTACTACATATTCATTTTCAAATACACTTTCACACAATAAAATATTTTACAAATAAATTCAAACTCTTCTACTTTTTAACCACACATTCTCTTAAAAATTACTATTCAAATTTCTTTTCTCAAATAATGATTGTCAAACAGGGGGCTAAAATTCACATCACCCATAATGTTTTTGAAAAAAAAAAGCTGGGCCGTGCACCCAAATATTGATCGGGTTTTTTAGAACATGATAAAGATATCATTTTGAACAAGAATTAAGAATTACAAGACCGTACGTACTACTAAAAATTCCTCAAATGGGGTTAGAAGTAGAATAATTGGACGCAATGTTATTCTGTGATGTGAACTTCTCATTGTGTAAATTTTTCTACATGTTTATTTAATCAGATTCCATTGATAAGTTTATCTATTAATAAATATAAAATTAAATGTCGGAACCCCAATTCTGACTCATATTTTGTATTATTTTATTAAAGATGTAGTCGTAATGGTGTTTTATTTATTTATTTAATTTTCTAAAAGAGTTAATTGCAATTTATTATGCCAAAAGTAATTAGTTCTTATTTAATATTTATTATCCTATCATTTGAAAACAATGACTCAGCGCCCATGTTTTTCTAAACCATCTGATTGCAATACTTCAAACCAAAATTTTGTGCCAAACGACAATTCTACCATTTGAATATTTTTGCGTTCTTGCTAAGGACAAATCATTTAACAACTCAGTAATCTTCCTTTTCAAATATAGATTCATAGTTCGAATTACGAATGGTAATTTTGTGGTTTGAGCGGGGCTGTCATTACATGCCCCCACCAAATCTAGGATTTTTCGACCCATGTACCGCTTAAGACCTAGCACGGGACGGCATGGGACGGGCCACACCATTTATGCCCTGTTTTAATAGTTCATATATTTTATTTTTTTAATCTTTCAAATTTATTTTTCTTTTTAAATAATACTAAATGGGACTGGATGACCAATACCTGTCCCCTCGAGCTCAAGTAGAGGCAAGATAACCCATGCACCCCCACCTAACATCCCGATGAGGAAAGGAATTCCTGTTCCATTCAGATCGGGTTGAGGCCCACAAGTCTCGTGTCAATCGAATTTTTTTGTCATCCTTAATTTGGAGTGGAATTTATTCTTGCCACTAGTACCAGTGACATTTATGTGCTCTAGCAACAGTCATATATCTATACTCCATTTCTCTCGTACCCAAGTTTCACGAATTCAAAAGAAAAAAGCATAACAAGTATGAAGGCGGTGGGAGGTGACGGAGAGGGAGATAACGGAAGAGAGGACCTGCGACTGTATTTAGGGCCATAGATAGGACGGTAAGGAAAAGAAATTGATGGGAGGAAAAGAGAAATGTCGATGGTGAATCCCATGAAGATAGTGGAGGAGACTAGACTATACTAGACCGAGACGACTACGATCTGTTCTTGAATCTTGAGGAACTGAAGGAACATGAAATGATCATATTGAAAGCTACCTAACAAAGTACTGCTCCGTGGGGAGTCAAATAATCAACACTGCCCAATATTATTTGACTTAGACGAGTCTTTTGCTTTGACATAGAAAATTCCTCTGGTCTAATCTAGCAGGTCAATTTTGGGTATTAGGGAATATGACCAGTGTTTCAACCAAGGTAATGGTATCATATTCTTGTAATACTTTTCAAAAATCACTCCCTCATTTTCAGCAATTCAATAACCATTTTCAAGAAGTCATTCCATGTTTCGCTTTCTACTTCTTGTTTAAACTATGGAGAAGTACAAAGTCCTAAACTCGAAAAGAATAGTCTGCAAGAAACCTTGATTTCGTCGTTTCCAAGTTTCATCTAGCATATGACATCAAGAATGACACTAAAATTAGGTAGAAAAATCCGAGCTAAAAAACAGAAGTTCCATTTAAGCAAGCCAGGGAAGACTAGTACCAGATAAATAGCCAAGATTTTGCTCAAATTAGCTCTAATTTTCTATTCTTTCACGCAAGTAATACCAAAGAAAGTGATTATTTGATGGGAAGAAATACATATTTCATCAAAGCATGGGAGAATGGCCATAGACTGGTTCTTTCTTGAGGGACAAAGTCCATAACCATAGAATTTGAAGCTCTATATAACTACATAAGAATAAAGAAAGAGGAGAACAATAAACAGATTTATCTAGAAGAATTTTACATCCCGATAACGAATTCCTATTTTTATGATCAAGAGTATTTGGAAGCTAGATACAGTTGGCATCTGCAATAATTCTAAAATCATAGTGATAGCATTTATTGTTATTTCCTTTCAATGAACTTACTGGTGCGTAAACAAAAAAGAATGGAACCAAACAAGATATTTGGTTTCTTCGATTTAACATTTCCAAGCACAATTGTTCTGAGGTTGGTTAAAGTCGTCAATATTTATCTAAATTCTATTATTTCCTGACAACAATAATTGACTGTGATTATTTAAGGAGTAACACAAATACAACGTTATTCATATAAACAAATGAAACAAAAACAAAAGTGAGAAAGTACAAACAAGACATGCTTACAGGCAGAAGCATTCAGGAAGAGAGGCAAAGGCTATCCCTGAAGAGTTGGAATTGGTTACACCGTTGATTGATATCCACTGTTGGGGAAATTTATGTGCTGATCTTTTAAAGGAATCACGACCTCAGCTAATCTTGGAGAAACCAGAACCTCTTCCCGAACGCTCCACAAAGAATACAAAGAATGATTTCCTACATGATAAGGGGGAAAACTCAATTTCATTCAGCTTACTGAGATCTCCTTAATTGAAGGGATACCGCATGTCCCTCAAAGAAATCCAAGACTGCATTCTCAAGGTCCTCAACAGAGTACTTGATGTAATTCTCAGGGTGCCTTCCACTCTCAATATGGCATCCAAACCGTCCAAGAAAAGATCTATAAGCCGGAATAACCTTATCAGATATGGAAATCCTAAGCTCCTCGCGGAGCTGATAGTCAGGTACCATCCAAGTGGCTTGAGTCTTGTGCACCTCCTCAAACATACCATTGAACGCCTTAAACCTCTCTCTCAAAGCACTCTTGGACACACCAGATGAAAAACTCCCACTCACATGCAGTCCCTCATCTCTCAAGCAATACAAGACCTTCACTAAGGTCGACCGCTGGTAACTAGTCGCAGCTATCCTGTATTTCCCAGTTAACTTTTTCAGATACTCGTCCCCAATCATCTCCCTCAACTCAGGCGACCCTTTTATCTTTTGAACAATATAATGAACATTATTCATGATAAACAAATGAGACAAGGATGCATCTTTATAATGCTTAGATTTGTCCTCCAAATTAAACTGCAAAATCACAATTATCCAAATCAAATGAAGAGACAATGGGGTTACCTCTCCCTCGAACTCCAAGAAATCCATATCTGGCATGTTCATATCCCCTGAGTATCTCGACCCAGTTGAGGGCTTAGATACAATTAATTCAAGCAAAGTCTGCTTATAATCCGATATCAAACTAATATAATTCATCACATATCTAGTCAAGGGATGAAGAGTCCCTCCAGGCACCTGAACTCTTGATGGCTCCTGAAGAACCCTATTCTCAAATTCCGATAGTATCCCTCTCGAGGCCTCGGCCAACCTAGACAATATCTCTACCGCCTCGACCCTAATCGATTCAGTGGATTTGGACTCGAATACAATTTCAATATCAGGCAATAAATCAGATATAGCATCATGAAGATCCAACATCTTAAACAATTTCTCAGGTGATCTTCTACTAATACTAATTGCTTCCGCAAAATTAAACAACTGAACTGCAGGACCTTTAATGGTTTCCATAAAACAAGCATCATCAGTAGAAGTACCCAAACCTTCAAATATTTGCTTGCACTGCATCTTCTCACTCGCAAAAAGTACCCGAACACAGATTTTCGAAGCTCGAATCCACCTCCGGATCTTCGTCTCCAGAATCTCCCACTCAAGCCTCTGTATATCCCCGATGCTCAATTTCTCGATTCCCAGCTTCTTCAAGCTCGCGTCCACCGCAGATTTTCGTACGCTGCCATATACCTGAATACACTCCCTCAAGTACCCAGAAGCAATCATACGCTCCGCTATACACCGCAGATCGTAGATAGCTTCACTTGGTACGAGATCTACCTCTCGAATACTACTCATAGCCTTGTAACTAGAGCTTGTAGAGCTACTATTGCTCTCTAGATGCTCCAACTGTTTAACAAGACTCCCTTCAATATCGTCCTTAAATTCCACTTCTTCCGGGTTCGAGCTAATAAACTCACTGCCATCCGAAGAACTTATAGAATGTCGCGTGGACGAGTTACTGAACTCGGTGAGTGACTCATTTTCAATAGGATAAGTATGTGAAAGGATGATGTTACGAAACTCGTCTTCAAGCCGAGCCATGGCGATCTGAAGGGCGGAGGAGGAGTTCGAATCAGAGAGGGTGGTGGAGTTCATGGACTTCTGTAGCTCGTCTACGGCGTGGAGATAACGGTCGATCTCGTGGCGGTCGCTATCAAAGATCATTTTTTCACGGGCTTCCTCCGCTGCCATAGAGTCCCACCGCAGGATTATCTTCTCCGGCGACTCTGCGGAGGCGCTTACTTCCGGCGGTTCCATGTTAAAGATAATTTTATTTTATTTTTTGTGTTTGAGGGAAAAAAGAGGAGAGAAGATTGATGATGATGACACAGAATTG
This sequence comes from Fraxinus cuspidata, assembly GCA_903798385.1. Classification (NCBI taxonomy): domain Eukaryota; kingdom Viridiplantae; phylum Streptophyta; class Magnoliopsida; order Lamiales; family Oleaceae; genus Fraxinus; species Fraxinus cuspidata. The sequence continues at coordinate 7,788 of CAIGRP010043144.1, forward strand.
AAAATGGTGGAATTGTCTATACTAAAAATTAACAAAGAATTGAAAATGGTGGAATTATCTATATATTAATTTTAATCATATATTTTTAAAAAGATATTTTATTATTTTTTATCAAAATTTATTAATATTTTAAATTTAATTCTCACCAAACAAACGGGGAGCTATATATTTTTCTAATGTTTAATTTTCTGATAATTTAATTCCAGTTCGAAAGGGTTGTTCGATTGTGTTTTTTTTTTTTTATCATATTTATAAAAGAAAAATATTAATTAAAATTAATAAGCAAATAGAGGATCATGACAAGAAATTAGTATATTTATTAACCTTGTTTGGTGTGGAATAAAATCAAATTATTATTTTATTTTGATAAAAATGATAAATTATGTGGCTGAAAAGTTATGAATTTAAAAAAATGTTTACTTAAAATTAATTATTAAATTTGATTTGAAATTTTAATTGATTTTAATCCCAATCAATCAGGGGCTTAATCTCGTCCTCATCCTTACCATGCCTTCCGAAAATCTCCAATGAGGACGGGATGGAATGGACTGTCCACTCCGTTGTCATCTCTAGATATTATAACTGTTGAAAAATTACGTGTGATATTTTAGTTTGCAAACAATTAGACCCTGGTGCAATGATGTGTTTTTCATTAGTCATATTAATTGATTTAGATTAAATGACCAACTTAAAAGTAACATGAAATTTTATAACTTCATATATATTGAATCCATATACAAATATAAGTCCTTTTTTTCTTAACATAATTGATATGAAAATAAAGATGTGGTAAATTGTTAAAAGTGAGAATCTGGTTTGATTACTGAAGTAAATTTGGGAGGAGGGTTGTTAAAACTTGAAACTATGGGAATGAAAATCGTATAATAAGAATTTTGTGGGCCCGTATAGAAATATTCCAATTTGTGGTGCCGGCTGTCAGTTTTGATTTATCAAAGCATATAATTACAAAAATAATAGACTTGAGAATAATTCTGATTTTGTCAATTCACCCGCTATGTTTTCCAATTTCTCCCAAGGTAGAATGTTGAGAATGGACTACCAAAACAAATTGAGGGTTCGAAATAAGAATCATTATTTCGGATTTTATTCATTTTGATCCACGTCATGTTTGGTAATAATGGAAATCTTGTATACAAGTTATCTAAGAGTCTAAAAGACTGATTTCGATTCTAATTTGAACGAAATAATAATTTGATTTAATTTATTCTGCGTCCAAGAAAATGATTTTAATTTTGTTCTAATAATAAACTCGACACTACCTTAATTACTTTACATTTTTCTAACCTTTTTTTTTCTTTTTTGAATCATGACCATTGGATGATGCACATTGAGACTTCTTTGGTCCTATATACTCATTTACGTGATAAATTCTTTCTTTTTTGGGCATTTACTTTCTTCATTAAAATGTTGGTGCTAAACATTGACACATTGAACTGAAAAATTCAACTCTAACGTCAAAACCAAATTCAAAAGAAAAATACTGTCTAACATCGATGGTGCTTTAAATGACTAAACTTTATACATTCAATTAAATGAATTATACGACTTTTTATTTAAATGAATCTATCACTATAGTGTCATGTAATTACTACACAAATTGATGTTTGACACCAATGACGATGAATAATATTAGAGTCCGTTTGATTGCAATAGTGGAATTTGAGTGAAAAGAAAATGAATTTCAAAGAATTGAATTGCTAATAATTATTTTCCTAGAAATTGTCAATTGATTGTATTTGCTTGATATAATTTTTCACGTGGAAAATATTAAAAATTGAAACTTTTTGTGTTCGTTTGACTTTGTTTACATGAAAATTGTTCATTAAATAGATAAAATTTATTACAATTATGGATATAATTTGTTTTCATTGCCAAAAAAAAAATTAAATTGGAAAACAAAATCCCACCAAATTGATGGGAATTGATTTTCACCAAAAACAAGGAATTGGAACCTTGTGGCCAAAACCAAAAAAATGAATTGCCAAGAAAATTTAGTGTATCAAACATGCCTAAAGTGGGAGATGGAATTTCTTTTCCATTTTCCATAGAACTTTTTAGTCAATCAAACATGCCTTACAGATTTGAAAATCATTCTCTATAAATGAAGGTGGAAAATGGTTTTAACTATGCCAATAAATGCTCTCAATGTATCGCTCTCACATGACTACAACAAGAAAATGTTAGCCCTTGTTTGAGCCAACATTTTGGAAAAAATGTATTTTGAAATAGTGATTTTTTTATAAAAATGTTTAGTTAAGAAAAAATTCAATTTACGTGTAAAATTATTTTATTGGATAATGTGTGATTGAAAGTAAATTTTGAAAAAATGAGTTTTTGGAAAAATAGATGTCAACAAATGCTTAATACTTTCAGAATATGAAACTCATTGCTTTCTTACAATATTGAATTGACGTGTATTATTTATTCATATTTGACTACCAATCAAATAGTAGATCCTACATATTAAATGCACATATAAATTCGACATTAGCATGAAGTACAAGGATTTTTTTTCTTAAGCACCAAAGGTGAAATTTAAAGAAAATGAAATTTCCCCATGTGATCCTTAGGGAGAAAATGAATTGTGTCTATTACTACTAAATTTCTAATAATGTCCTTCAAATATGCGTCCGACTAACATAATTACTGTCATTTTCCCCTAAAACTAGGATTTTACTTTGCTAATTATACGTTCTCTTTAAAAAAATAAGTTATCTACTGCCCACATATGCCGACATTCACGTGCTTATGTGCATGGTCGCACGTACACAAAATAATTAGACAGCCATTTATTATAGTGATTGAAAAGGATTAAACACAATTATTAAAACTCGATCGATTAATGATGCATTAATTGGGTGATAAGTTTTAGGGATCTTGTGTCTAGAACTAGCAGCTGGCACCTTTAAGTGCAGCACGAGATTCCACAGCCCATTAACCTGTTGCAAATCAGAGTTTGCACGAGTCGTGATTTTCATATCCCAATAAACAAATTTTCATCCTATTTGGAAAGTTGTAGTACCATGAACATTTTTTGCTTTTTTTTTTTTCTTTTGTAAAGACTAATATTTAGAGTTTAGGGTATAGAGTTGCTTTTTGGCCCACCACACTAATATGTCGTCAAGTCTTGCAAAATTCTTTTGCAAGAAGTAAGATTTATTAATGAAGTATCATTTGTTTGAAGATGGATTTGTGGGTTCGAAGATGGTGAAAGGGGGGGATTCAAGAAATAACTAATAAGAGGTCGCCTCCTTTCTTGAACCTTATTGAATCAATAAAAGAAATAATGAAATGAGTAACTCTATTCAGTATAATTGGTGTCAAGTGTTAATGGAAAAAATCTTACATTCAATAAAGATGAAAGTACAAATCAATTATAAAGGATTGTACTATTTCTCTTAATAAGGCGGATATTTTAAAATGGAATTTCAAATCTTAATATAGTATCAAAGTCTATTAAACTTCAACGAGCAATTCGATTTGATTAAGACTCAAAAAAGAGCACACAAACTTAAAGATTTGTTTGTTCAAACGAGTCAACATCTTGCGAGATATGTTAAGGGATAAAATAAAGATGAAAAATATAGACCAATTTATAAAAAAATTGGGTTACTCGTCTTAATAAGGTGGACATTTTAAAATGAATCTTTAAGCCTTAACATAGTATTAAAGTCTATTAAACTCAAACAAGTGATTCGATCCGATTAAGACTAAAAAATGAGCACGCGTATTTTGGGATTGATTTGCTCAAACAAACCGTCATCTTGTTGGATTATATAAAGAGATAAAATTTCACATCGAATAAAAATGAAAATATGAACCAATTTATAAAGAATTAAACAACTCTTCTTAATAAGGTTTACATTTAAGATGAAACCTCAAATTTTAATATCAAACGCCCGTTTAAATGACAATTGTATGACATAAATGATATGTTCACTTAAATGCATGTCACATGATTCATTTAATCCAACTTATCAAGTGTGACGACCTAGACATGTATTCTAGCTTAATAGCATTAATTCTAATGAAAAAGAGAAAAACTTGACTTTTCAACTTCAATTTTTCTCGATAAATATGCAAATAGTAGTGAAACTGAGGTCCAATATACGAACACACAAAAGAGTTGTGATATTTCAACCGCTTCTCGAATTTGTAAATATAGTGTGTTATTTATGCTAATAGTTTGAAGGGGTTTTAATTCATATAGTAAATATGGAAAATGTTCAATGCTTTTTCTTTTACATTTTTCAAATAACCAGTGCTTCTGTTTATTGTACAAAGCATGTATGTATATATGTGTTACGTAAAATAATAACTACACAAAAAATGTTGAAATTGCAATACTAAGTGGGAATTGGGATGCTGTTTTCTGCCAGAGACACAACAATCCCACGCAGAGATACAAAATTAACTGGCTACTTGAATCTTTCAGTGTCGAATTCAGTTCAGTCGAGTGCTCGTTGCATTTCGTTTTGCTCTGGAATATGTGCATTAGCTCATCTCCTTTTCTTCGCTTGGAAATGAATCAAGATGTCTCGAACGCAAAACTATTAAGCCCTGATCTGTCTGAAGCGCTGTCTATTCTTCTCCCGGCTGTATTAGTTTCTAACGCCGTTGATTGGGATGCAGCAAATCCATCTCTTAACGATGGCATAACTTGAAATGTTCTGGCCTCTTGATCTCCCTCAATAGGAATCCCTTCTATCCTCCTAATGGCTTCTGGAATGTCTAAACGTTGCTCGGGGTTATTTTCCGTGCAGGCTGCACCAATGTGGAGGAGTTGCTCCATTTCGCCTAGCGAATTTTTGGAGCTTGCAATATCTGGATCATATAGTTCACCTTCTCGTCCTTCAGCAATAGCAGATTTTACCCACTGCACTAAATCCACTCCACCTTTGCCATTATTGTGATATTGAGAAGGGAATTTCCCTGTAAGAATCTCAAATATTAAGATTCCTAGACAATAAACATCGGATTTTGGTGACAAAGGGTGATGAAGCACGGCCTCTGGAGACTTGTACGCGACTAGCACTTGTGAACCTTGAGTGCTATTAATCAAGGAACAAAATCCATAGTCGGTAAGTAATGGTTCGTATGTTGCAGTCAGTAGGACATTGCTTGATTTCAGATTACCATGGGGTAGTTCAAGCGATGTGAGCTCAGCATGTAGATAGCCTAGTCCTCTCGCGATCCCTTGAACTATCATTAACCGAACAGGCCAGTTCAACTCAGCATGTGAAATTCCTCGATCACCTGAAGAAGTAGGAGATTGTTTAGATGAAAATTCAGCAAGTTGTAACAGAGAAGTTTTTAGTCAATATCAATAGAACTCATTGATTAATTAATTCATACCATGCAATAGGTAAAGTAAACTGCCTTTGGGAATAAACTCATTGACCAATAGCTTCTCATCTTTACGGTAGTGGTAAGCCAGCGGTGTCAACACATTCGGGTGTTTTAGTCTTCCGATGCGCCTCATTTGGGCGTCGAATTGATCATTTCCCATTTTATTCATCTCTTTAATCCTCTTCACAACTACTGTCAATCCACTGCCCATGGTTGCCTTGTATGAAGATCCTAATGTCCCACTTGCGAGGACCTCCGCTGCAGCCTTCATCAAATCTGCCAATCCAAATTCACCTTTCTCGTCGTTCACAACTATCAAATCCACGACACCTCTCCCACGAGTCGAACCCTTTCTACTCGAGCCAAGTTTGCTAGAGCCTAACCCCTTTTGGCTCGACTCTAAATCCTTCTTCTCGACACTTGGTGCATTAAAACCAACTGAATCATCAAGATTTTCCTTAATCATAACATCAGTAGGCTCTTGCCTTCTCCTCATCACGAATATCCCCACCGCCATTGCCAAAAGCACAACTATAACAACTACTAGCAACCAAATCGAGATCCTCGTATTATCTTTACCAACAATTTTTTTGTGGGGTAATGGACTAATTGATCCTGCAGATGTTTCACAAGCCTTACCTATATTTTCTCCACAGAGCCCTGCATTTCCCTTAAATGAACTTGCATTAAATTTCACCAATCCAGGGGGGATTGGCCCTTCCAAATTATTATTAGACAGGTCAATTGATATCAAACTAGGCTGTTCAAACAAAGGAATAGTACCCGAAAATTGATTATTTTCGAGATGCAGCTCAATTAAATGTGACAATTGGACTAATGACGATGGAATTTCACCTGTAAATTTGTTCCCAGAAAGCCAAACTTTCTTTAATCCAGTCATCGTGGTAAAATAATCCGACGGAATTTCACCTGAAAACTGGTTACCTGATAAATATAAGCCCTTTAAGGCTCCCATTCGATGAAACTCCGGCATGGGACCCGAGAAGGAATTTGAAATTAAGCTGAGACTTCGAATGCCTGTAATATTCACCAATGCATCGACATCTATCTTTCCTGATAGTCCCATATTCCCAAGGCGTAGCCCGGTGACTGCACCATTGTCACAAGAAACTCTGACCCAATGTCGAGTTTTATCGCAGGCCTCGGTGCCTGGCATCCAAGAATCAAGAGCTTTTGTGTCTGTAAATGATGCTTTAAGCTTCAACAAAGCTTCAGACTCAGTATTGGAACTTGTTGAGACAAAATTGATCCAAAAAACATAGACTTTAAGCTTCAACAAAGCTTCAGAGTCAGTATTGGAACTTGTTGAGACAAAATTGATCCAAAGAACATAGAAGAAAATTTGGGATCCAAGAACATGAATAATGGCCATTTATTGATTACAATTTTTTTTTTCAGGGTTGTTTTTTGGGATATGAGATTTACAAATTCTTTGATTATATTTGTTGTTTTGATTTTCGAGATGATTTTTTTTTTTTTTAGGGACAATGAAGGTGAACATGCGCGAAAGAGCCTCAGAAAGAAAGAAAAAACCTGAACCTTTAGAAAAAAAGGTAATGGAATTTGGTTTCCAAAAATACCAGTGGAAAAGCGTTAGTCAAGAAAGAAGTTGCAACCGCAATAACTACCTCCACAATTCTACAAATCTATCCTGCGAACTTAATACCTATACGAAGTACAAAAGCGTGAAGGCAGCCAAAGCAAGAAGAAGGCTCGCAAAACAGGGAGGCAAACCACTCTCAACGATTGTGGGGAAAAACCGTTATTTTAATGCTTGTGGATAAATCCAAAAGGCATGACTTACAAACCATCGTTTCACTGTGCGCCTTTCTTTTTGATACACAAAGGGACACCGTGCGTCAGTAGTCACTTTAAGCTTCAACAAAGCTTCAGAATCAGTATTGGAACTTGTTGAGACAAAATTGATCCAAAAAACATAGAAGAAAATTTGTGATCCAAGAACATGAATAATGGCCATTTATTGATTATAAATTTTTTTTTCAGGGTTGATTTTTGGGATATGAGATTTACAAATTCTTCGATTATATTTGTTGTTTTGATTTTCGAGATAATTTTTTTTTTTTTTAGGGACAATGAAGGTGAACATGTGCGAAAGAGCCTCAGAAAGATAGAAAAAACCTGAACCTTAAGAAAAAAAGGTAATGGAATTTGGTTTCCAAAAATACCAGTGGAAAACCGTTAGTCATGAAAGAAGTTGCAACCGCAATAACTACCTCCACAATTCCACAAATCTATCCTGCGAACTTAATACCTATGCGAAGTACAAAAGCGTGAAGGCAGCCAAAGCAAGAAGAAGGCTCGCAAAACAGGGAGGCAAACCACTCTCAACGATTGTGGGGAAAAACCGTTATTTTAATGCATGTGGATAAATCCAAAAGGCATGACTTACAAACCATCGTTTCACGGGGTGCCTTTCTTCTTAACAGAATACCGTGTGGCAGTAATCTGCTTTGCTACACTACCTTCCACCTTCTCTCGGTCGTTTCGAGACGAAAGAAAATTTGATTACAATTTGTAGAAAGTTTGCAAAATAATATTGAAATGCATTTGAAATAACTTGACTTCTCTCGATCGTTTCGGAACAAAAGAAAATTTGATTACAATTTGTAGAAAGCTTGCAACATAAAATTGAAATGCATTGGAAATAACTTGATCATTGATTGCTTGAAAGCTAGAAATTACAATTGATGAAAGTAGTAAATTATAATGGCTAGTGCAGAGGGCGAACATTAGAAAGCTTAAAATATGTTTGAAACACTAATACCCCATATAATAGCATTCAGAACAAAAACGAAAGTGATATGAGTAGACAGGGGCGGATTTAGGGGGGCTGGACCGGGCTACAACCTCAGCCCATTTATTTTTTTAGTAGAAAAAAAGAATTTTATGTAAAAAAAAAATAAAAATTATACGTATTAGCTCGATCTGGAATCCGGTCTTGGATTAGCCCCTGGGAGTAGACGTTTAAATGACGAAAAATCATACTAAATGTTTCCAATATCACATCTATTTGACAATTGAATTAAAATATTTAAAATTTGCGGTCGAAGTTGGGCAAACTACGATTGTGATTGGGTAAAGGGGTTTAAGTAAAACTGCGGTCCTTGACACATCGGCTAACACGTAAATATATAACAAAATTAGCTACAAGTCCACCACCATCTGTAATTTCTAGAATGACCCAAAAGCCCCCCAAAAAATATATAAATACTTCCGCCCTATAAAAAAAGAAAATTCATGCAAATTCAAATATCTCCCTCCTCACAAATAGTGATTTCACCATTTGCTCCAATTTAAGAATCAAAATCAATGAATTTAAGAGGAGAAAGTCTTGGCCAAGTAAGAGGAATTTATTAATCAAAATTCAACCGTCAACAAATTGGCGCCATCTATGAGAAATTTGAGCAAAGAAAATCTCAAATTTATCTATTTGAGTTAAGGAAACATCTAAATCTACATATAATAATCCAAGCGGAAGAGAAAATGTTAGAATGGGAGTGGAAAAGCGTAGCGAAGGTTTTAAGGACAATGATATGAATCCAAAATGATGGCGAAAAGAAATGCCATAAAAAAAATACACCGTCATTTTCGAGGCTTAGCGGCTCGCTAATGGAAAAATAAGTGTTGGGTTTTGATACCCAATAAATCCGAGCGATGTTGTTAAACCAGTTTTATTAGTTTGGATTATATTTCATAGACCTCGGCCGATGATTGAAATGTCGACACCATAATGAACAAACCATTCTGACAACCTATGTGGGCCATTTGAAGCAACCTAATTTCATTAGTGTTGCTCATGGCCCGTTGAGACCCGACCCATTACCTTGGAAATGCTTCTCGGTTGAAAGCCCATTTGTTGGTATTTTTTCTTGGGCCCATTACCCTAACCT
>CAIGRP010043157.1:0-18132 GCA_903798385.1 Fraxinus cuspidata
CCAAATGATTATCATGAAACACAGTATGGAAGAAATTATCATGTGATTAAGTTTCGGGTTTTACCAATTTTAAAGCAAAAAATCAGATTTTCATCCAAAATTTCGAATCATCATAATTTCTTCATTTTAAGTCCAAAATTTGAGTTCTTTATATGGTTGGAAAGCTTATGGGAAGACCTTTTTAACCATATTAATTTTACTGCATGAAGATGAACGAGTAAATGACAGTAAAGTTTTAAAATTTCTGTAATTTTATCTAGATTTTCGTTTTTCTCCAAATTTATAAAACTAAAAATTCCCAATCTTTACAGATATGATCTACATCATATAATGAATATTTTGTAAAAATTTCGTGAATTTATGTTGCATATTTCATGACATACATGCATGTTTCAACATAATAATTCCATTTACAGCAAGATAGTATGCAAGTGAAACAACTTTTACGGCTCTAATATAATTGTAAGAATTCACAGTATTCTTTAACATGAATTTCAGGTCAAGATACTTACTTGAAGCGATGAAATCTAAGATCTTTTGAATGGTTGAATTACCTCGCATTCCAAAGTTCCAAAATCTGCATTTTCATATTCTCTAATGGTCTCAATCCCGATCACAAGGGAAGGGAATTATTATCCACAATCTAAGTGTTAATTTTTGTGAGATTTCATATCTAAAATATGGTTCTAAGGACTTTCCAATTTTGGTATATACTTTCATACGAATTTTCACTANCCCGATCACAATGGACGGGGATTATTATCCACAATCTAAGTGTCAATTTTTACGAGATTTCATATCCAAAATATGGTTCTAAGGACTTTCCAATTTTGGTATATACTTTCATACGAATTTTCACTATTTTCATGCCATCTATTTTCAATCCATAATCATTGGATGTTGTATGAGAGTTAATGGTGGTTATGGGGAGTTGCACGTTTGAACTTCAAATTCAAACAATTCCCTCCAACCCTTTTAATAACTTGTGGGTCGGGTCATCCCATATGGGTGACCCACGACCCGTATTTTTCTAACAAAGTCTTTGTTCCCAATTAAATCTGTTTTCATTCAATCAAAAAATCAAATAAGAAAAGCCACTTCAAAACCATTTTTCAATATTGATTCCTTCGAGTTAATTGTCCCAATATTTACTAAACTTAAATTGACATCTTCACAATACACTTCAAGATATCTAGTTTTGACCACTAAACTTCTCAAAGTGTCGAACATTACTCATTGAAATTATTTTCGTTTTGCGATTCTAATGATATAGCTTACTTGGCGACGAATTTCACAATTGGCCCTTGATTGTCGTTATATGTCCAATCACGGAAGAGAAATTGTCGTTATATATCCAATCAAGGAAGCGAGAGGGTCCACGTAAGCAAAACGTATTTGATTGCTCATTATATTTTGACTGGCGTATTTGATTGCTCACTATATTTTAAACTGGTCAAGTGTTGACCACTAAACTTCTTAAAGTAATGTTGGGATGATATGGAAATATGAATTTTTTTTTTGTGTTATTATGTATTTAGGAAATTCTTTTCAAACACTTTATTGAATTATTTCGCTAATGGAATATAATACGAGATATATTCAAATCAAACTCGATCACCATTCCCTACTGGAGACGCATTGTTTACACATGTTGGGTGGGGAAGAAGATGAACAATTCTCAACCTTATTTATTTAATTATTTTATTAAAATAATATAAAATTATAATTTGCTTTTTTAAAACTAATCAAAATGTAGTCAAATTGATTTTTTTTGTTGACTAACGATCAAATAGATGAATTCCGTTCGTACGACTTCAAACTGCAATCGAAATGAAAGGTTTGAGACTGTGGACGTGAACGATATGAATATAGTTTGCAACGATTTGAGAAGTTTGGAACCCCAATTGCAATTCTCCCTATTTATTATTATTTTTTTTCAATTGTTTTAGTTGTTTCTCTTCGTAAATTTTTGAAAGATTTGGTTCTTCCACTACAATTTTCCTTTATATTACTATTTATTGCTTTCTTTTATTTTGTTTATTTAAAGGAGGCAAATTCTACATTTACGAGTATCTAACGATACCATCGTCGCAGCGCAAGCTACGATGATACCATCGTCGTTGCACGCAGTGGTCAACCCATTGACCACCGAATTGCTGGATTCTGCGTGTGTGAGAGTGTGTGAGGGAGGGTGGTGGTTGGGTGGATATGTAGAATTGGGTGAGATTTTTAGGGTTTGGGGTTTGGGTGGGTGTGGTTGTTAGTTGAGGGATTGATATATATAATTATATATGTTTTTAAATTAAAAGTAATTAGATCATTTTAAAAATAATAATTATGATCTGATTTTTGTAAAAACAACTTTTAGACTTGATTTTTGAAGTTGAATCTTAAAAAATCTGGTTAGATGTAATTTTCACTTAGAATAATATTTTTTTAGAGATTGTGTGATTAAAAATTTTGTGAAAAATTTGAATTTACTTGTAAAATATCTTATTGTGTGAATATATAATTGAAAATGAGTATAAAAATAAATTGTTTTACTTTAAAGGGTTAGGAAAAAATCAATTTTAAATTAGCGACTATTTTGAACATGTTCTTAAACTTGAGGGCTATAATCAAAATTAGTCTATTTTGAACAGCCAACACTAAAATTGACAAATTCAAGAAGAATAAAGTACAAAAGAAAAGGTTAACTGATTTTAGAGATTTCTAAGAAGAAACGGGTTTAGGGCTGGCGATGAAGAGAATACCACGCATCAAATTTCCTCCAAGGCACCCCAAACCCTCGGGTATTATATATACAGACAGATATTTATACATAGTTTGATTTTGTTGTCTCGATGGTTAATTTTTATTTTATAATCCCTTTTTGGACTTAAGCAATAATTTAGTATTATCATTTTTCTCCAGAAAATTGAAGAGTAAAGAAACAAAATTTTATTACTTTTTTTCTGTGTGTGAGAGATTGTTTTAAAGTTGGCGTGTAATGATGTGCAAATATATTGGATCGTTTAATAATTTACGCTTGCTGAGAACTTCAGACATGGGTTAACATTGTTAGTTTGTTAGATTAGTTGTAATTGATATACTTCGGATTCTTCCATCTATTAGGGGTAAACGAAAAGAGAAAAATGAAGTTAACCAGAGGTAAATGTCAGTCTAATTGTGGCGGAATGACTTGAACCCTAAAAATTTAATTATGGTACTTAAGAATGTGATTGAAGCCCAGAAGTATTGTGATGATAAATAAACTTATGCTTTCATTGTTCTGGTTGTTTACTTGTTTTCTTAATAGACAACCAGAATATTTTTGGCAATTCCGATGTTCAAAGAGCAATCGTTCTCAATCAATTATCAGTCAATGTAAATGTACTTCGCAATTCCATGGTCGGAATATCTCAATATTCTGAGCTTCGAGGAACAGTTGATATTTTTTCATGTTTTAATGAGAGCTTAGGTAGATTTGAGGAGAAAACTTGAAGCTTTTTCCATATGTTTAGACCTTAGTTCCAGGATTCATTTCCTATTTCATTGGTCATACTTCCATGTGCAAAACTGGATGCTCTAGAAATATTATACCCAAGTTGAAGTCAATCAATGCAAACTGAGAACTTGATTGCTTTCTCCATAACCTTAGCTACAGATTGGCTATTTCTGTTTTCTTGCATAAAGGATCAAGATCGAATTTACCAGAAATGTGAAAGTCCCGGTTGCTGAAGCTGTGTTGAAATTAATCTTATAATATGGTTTAATTAAAATAGAATAAAACAAATGAGTTTTTTTCAGTGATGCCAGTTACAAGTAGAAATGAGTGGGATTACTAGGCCAATATTTCCTGTTCTAGCAAGAAGAACAAAGGAATGGGATAGTCAATGCCATCTCTCCCTCTCACTATTTATGTTCCCCCAGCCATGCTAAAATGTCTGAGCAAAATGCGGCAAAAGAAAAGTTTTGGTACTAGCTCTGTAGCTCTACCATGGGCTAATTTCAACCCGTTGTATCCCTCACTTTGTCCTTCTCCCAGAAAGATTAATAATTAGAACAGATTTGATTATAACACAGCCCCAAAAGGAGAGATTTAGTTGGGGGTGGGCGAGTTTCTTAGGAGCTTGAGGCGTTCAACCACGGAGCAAGGTGATTTTATTCATCAAAATAAATTAGAATTTCTGGATCTTTTTTGAGTAAGAATAAGTGAACATTCCTTCAATGAAATGCAGAACTATGACAACAAATGGCCGACTGACTGATACCATGTAACCAAAATCAGTTTTTGTACATGAATAGAGAAATGACTTGCTGGAGTTTTGGTGCGTCCTTGCTAACAGATTACTTGAAATATTTAATATGTGATTTCAATTTTAAGATGTACAAGAAAGGATTAGCTATTTTATGAATTATATGTGGCTTTGGTGCTTCTGTAGAAACGTATCCACCTTTTCTCTTTTGAAATTATCGTTTTCCTCTCTCCGTTGTCTGTTTCAATATAATGCTCATTCCCATAAAATGAACACTTTTTTGCCCCTTTTCACATATTGCCCTTCTTTAGAACAATTCTATCTTCTTAAATATCGTTTTTTTCGCACAACTCCTCTTTCTCATTATTTTTTCTCTCATACATCAAAAATAAAAATAAAAATAAAAAGAAATAAATAAATAAATACATAAATGCAAACGTGCACATACATGAGCACAGACAGTAACACACACATTCGGCAAATTTATTTATGCATTCAACATCGTACCAGCGCTGACTCCACACTGGTTGCCCCAATTCTAAAGTTACCACATCACCAACCTCACCTCTTCAATAGCCAATCTTGACACAATCTCGAAGTCTACTACACTGCTAAAGTAGCCTCCAAAAGTACAAGCACACCGTTTCCAGAAGTCTCATCTTACCTCATAATCTAATTTTCAATAGCTTAGGATATTACTTTCTTCCTCCTAAACAACAGGAGTTCTTAGTGGTTTATACAGGTCTACCTGTTCAACTTCAACTTCTATCTTGGCTATGACAATTGTTATAACAATTGTTCTCTTTTTTTTTTTTAAATTTTACAATGCCGAATATCTTTCATGGATATAAATTTTGATATTTGTTCAATTTTTCCAATGGGAAGTTCTGCAATATTTGTCTCCTTTGTGATTATTGTGGTATTATATGGGATGCATAGAGCTTGGTTGTGCTTTCCTAATCAGGAAATGGAAGAAGAACGTTTATTGTGGCTCACAAGGCTTGTTTTGTTGGGAAATGAATTTCTGCCTAAAGTGTGCATCTAATTTTCACAGTATCAACTCAAATAATTTAGAGCATTGCTAACAAAGATGGTCCTCTTCAGGAACAGGCCCCCATCATCAAGAAACATATGCGGTTGGGGATGTTCCACGAACATTTTTTACAAGGCCTCCATCCAGCATGAGTGTGGGTGGAAAGGCTTCTGATCAGCCGAAAAGGACACCTGTGTCACAAGAGGAGATTGAAGCTATCTTGGTATGTAACAATTACTGAGTGTATATGGTTGGTTCTATGAATTTATGATACGATAAAGTTATTATTCTTAAAGAGTCTAATCTGTCTTGAAGCTTCTTATCCCTTCAATTCATCAACTTATTGGACCAGCTTCATTAAATATCTTGTCTATAGCAACTTCCATTTGAAGAAAAAGTTTCACTGCCCTTTTGGCAAATCCTCAAGAAGTAGTTTCTGCATGATATGGAATTTTGAATGTTTTCACGGTTGATTCGAATATCATGGCTGTGCTGGGTTCTGCCTTTTTTCTTTCTTAAATGGTTTCCCCAATTTGGTATCCTTTAATTTTTATTTTACTTTTTAAGTTTTCCAGTTGTTTATTGACCCTTCTCCCTTTTAACAGTTGGGTGGCTGTATTTGAACTTCTGATGGAGTCTGCCTTGGAAGGTACTGAAAAATCGAACAACTTATTGCCTTTCTATGTACCATATGGCGTGGAGAAACTGATTGATCCTTTTTATCTTGTAACAGAAAACTGATCCCTTCTCTAACTTTTATGAGATCAGTTGCTGTTATTGTTTAATGGATATTCATAGAAAATTCTTAATGTCAATCTTTGCACGAGAAATTTGATTCTATTACTTTGAACACAAAATGTCTAGTATTTATAATCGGAATTTGAAATGAGATATCAGACACTGTTTTATACAAAGCCTTATTAATTCCCTCCACATCTCTAGGACTGAGAATAATGCTTGCAAGAATGCAAGCAAGCAAACTTAAGAAAGAAGCGAGTAATAGCCTTCCTTTAGCAAAGACTGAATGTAACTCATTGTTTGCATAGCCGGACCTGAGGTGAGGCTCGTGAACCCAAAATTCTGGAATTTTTTATCTTTACAAAATAAAAATATAGTTGTTAGAATAATGTATAGAAACCTTTATAATTAATATTCTTGTTCATAGCTTGATGGAATAGTGATAACAATTTACATAATGGTTCTTCAACAGGTCATGTGACGAGATTTGATTGGATTAAAATCTCATTAATCAAATAACTTCTCTAATTATATTTTGATACTTATCATTATGTAAAACATTATGACTAATCTTCCAAACACCGAAGATCAGTATTATGTAAAATATTATGTAAATATTCATGTACAAGAAGCTAGTTTTTAGTTTCCTTTACAAGGACATGGGTTCAAATCCCAATTACCTTCATGTCCTTTTTCTTTTCTTTTCTATTTTTCCAGAAGTTTGTACAATCAGCTCAAATTCACCCCTACCTTTAGAAAGAGACCTTTTAATTTTCCAAGTTTTACTCCTTTTTTTTTTGGTCAACTTTTGGATTATTTTTCTCTCATTTAAGAAGGTAAAGCTGACAAAACTCTATATTTAGCATTTAACTTAAATTTTAGACCTAAATGCTTCCTTCATTTTCAATTGCAAAATCTAGAAAATGAATTACTCAATCCTTTTTACGCTCAAAACTCATTAAAATATAATTGAGTGCGCGATTATTTGTGAGAAATTTACGTCAAAGAAGTATGGCGAGTTTTTTTTTTTGCACTTAACTCAAATATAATTGTACTTTTCTTTACTTATATATATATATCGGGAATGAAATTTTTACATTTTGTTTGATTTATCTGGATAGATAACTTTGATTTCTATTTATTTTTACAATTTTAATTTTCTATTTTTTAAGTTTGTTTTGATCAAAACTTATTATTATTTTTTTTTCTAATTACAACGCTGTCAATTTTCATATTTTATTCAATTTTCTGTTTTAATTCAAAATTGATCACTTTTCTATTTCCTTTAACAAAAGTCCTGAATAAATAAGTAATTTTATTTTAAGTAGACACGGGTCGTGAGAGACAAATTAAAACTCCTAACCTTACCTTTAGACATGAGAATCACTAATTCCCTAAACGAAAGCGTTGGCCAAATAATAAAAATAATTTTCTAGCCATTTCGTTATTGTATAAACTGAAGGGATTGTAGATTACAATTATCATTTGAACATTTAAATAATTTAAATATATTTAATTTTTATTTAAAAATTAATTTCTGAAAGAGCATCCTATTTCAAAAGTATTTTTAGAGAAATTCACATTAGTTTTTTTAACTAGAAGAAATATTTTAATAAAATTAGGGCTATTTGACATGACTTTTGTTTTTGATTTTACTATTGCTTTCTATACAATTTTTTTTGGAGGAAGTTATCTTAATTTTTTGATTGGAAACTAATTTTTAAAATAATTTTTATTTTAAAAGTACTTTTAGAGGAAACCACGTTATATCAGTTTCCTTTAAAAACGTTTTTAGAAGAAGCACTTTTATTAAATTATTCAAACGAGTCTAAAAGCAATTTTTAAATCTCAAAAATCTTCTTTTGACTTTTTAAAAGCCATACCAAACATGTCAACCTTTGAGTTACAAATTCTCTTTTTAATTTCTCAAAAGTCATACTAAACAGATTCTTCCGAAAAACTCGTGAATGGATTTTTCTTAAGTGTACGATAGTTTGAAGGCCAAACTTCTAAAGCTCAACTTAGGCCCAAAAATCTCAAGTACCGTCCTATTTTTATGCGACCCATTTGTAAGATGTCAGACAGATATTTATTCCAACGTTAAAACCTTTTGAAAAGTTAGAAGATCAACTATTTAGAAGTTGCCGTGACATATTTCCTTTGTTTTATCCATTTTTTAAGTTCATTTTTCCTCAAATTCATTTTTAATCAAATTTTATGTGTCTCACAATTTTTATCAATTTTTTAATCACATATTTTATCAACTTTTATCAAGATTTAGTAATTATCCGATTTTTATCTAAACCAAGTTGGTGCTTATGTGACTTAGAATTTTTTTCAACCTTTATTGGACATCACAGAATGCACACATTCATTCCACAATGTGACATTATCTGAAGGAGACGAATAGCACGTATCAATGTGAAGGACACGACAGAATATTGACATACAACAAAAATCGAATTAGCATATAAAATTCCAGGTAGAAAAAACAATAATAATAATTAAAATTCCAGACACGAAACTTTGTTAATTAAACAAATTTGTGATAAAAAATTTCCGGACACGAAATTGATTTGTGTTACTTTCTTACCAAACAGTAACTTTACTTGTATTTGGCCTAGTCGTGTAGTTTACGGTTTACCTCCTCTCCTCACCTCACCTACCCTACACTCTCATTCGCCTACACCTCTACGAAAGTATTTTAAAAAAAAAAAGTCCTTTTCGAACAATGGTACAAATCATTTTGTCCTCACCCAACTCAAATCATTCATATCCATTTAAAAAATTTGAAATTATGAGGGAAAATAGAGCACTTTATTTTAGGTCATAGTGTTTATGAATTTAGAAGAATACAGCATGAAATAAATACTCAAAAAGATCAAATAAATTCTCGTCGAGTCTCTTCGCTCGACAAAGTACATAGAAAATCCAAAGTAAGTTTGTTTATGTAAAGCGAACTCTAAAACACTGGCAGATTAAAAATAAAAATAAAAAAAACTATATAAAAAAACTTCACCAATCGATCTTTAGACCGCGTGCTAAATTGTTTTAAACTTTGACCAACAGAGAAACAATTTGTTTAAAACAAATGTAATTCTTGTAAGCAAATTTTTTAAGCATACATTTATTATTTATGCCCACAAAATTAGATCTCAAACGACCTCTTGCCATACTTCTGATTTTATGGCCCAGAATGAAATCTGAATAGGATACAAAATAGATCCAAATTCGAGAGGAAAGATGCACAAAAACTCAGGATAAGATTGCTTTGAGTACCATCCAAATCCTCTTTGCCAAATATGATAAAAAATGAGGAGACAAAAGGTTGTTAAAGCATGAGTACCTCATAATCCAAAGGAGTTCATTCGCAACATTGTAGGTTATAGTTCTCAGATGTAGCAGACCACAGAGCTGATGACTCATTTGACTCCATCCCCATACTCCCGGAGTCATATTTGTTAACTTGGAACAGAAATTAGACAAAGAACTGTTGAAAAAAACTAGAAAAATCTATATATTAACTAAACAAGGAGAGCAAGCAAAGAGATTATAAGATAAAATATGGCCCGCAATTAAAAATCTCAGAAAAATAAATTGTCTCAATGTGTACTTTCAGGAGAATGATGTATCCGACTCAAATTTACTGGTGCAGACTCAATTGACTCTGGCATCATTGCCTCGTGTGACTCAAAAGACACATCAGAATTACGCACAGGACCACATTTAGTATCAAACACACTCAGTTCCTCATTGTTACTGGAAAATTCCGTATGCACTTCTCCAACCCCCGCAGATAAACCGCCATCAAATTTTTCTACACATTCACTCGACAAAGGGTTCTCAAAAATACGCTCATGTGGCACCTGGTTCAATACCAAATCCACTTCGTTGTTAACACGGTTGGAGGCAGAAACTGGCTCTGATTTTTCCACCACGCTTGCAACTGGTAGATTGAGCTTCAGATGGGAGTTTTTGGTGTACTCTTCCACTTGAAGACTATTTGAAATCTCCACCTCCCCATTAGAGTTAGGAAGAACATCCCCTACTTCTAGCACGCCACCAGCTGGAGACCTCTCGATATTGTTGTCTTCTGCGTTCAGTTCCACATTAGATTTCGAAATTGACTCCATATTTGCACTCCCTCCAAAGTCTTCCTTCTGCCTCTTATACAAGGACACCGCTTTCTGCATCACAAATGGTGGACAGGCAAACAAAATAGTAAGGAATACTTGTACGGTTTATAATATTATATATGCATCAATCCTCCAGCCTTCCTAGCTTTACCTTAAAACAATGTACAAAATGGTAAAAAACCTACTTTACTTCAATAATAAAAGATTTTCTATCAGATGAATACAGTTCAGCATTCCCAACAGAAAACTTCACACAAAAAGCAACTAAGGACGTCTACAAAATCCCCTGGCCAGACTGGATATACAAGTGGCACAAGAATTCATTGTTTTGTACTAACGTGGTAAGGTGACATAGGGACTGTTCTGCATATAACCTCCGCAATGGAAACTGCTGATTTGGTTATATACCTAAATAAATATGCTGCACTACACCAAAACAATTTCTTTAAACAATAAAGGGATGTATGTTATTCATAACAAAATTTTACCTGGAAAATAGGATCACTCGTGGCAGAAAACAGTGAAAAGTTGTTAATTTTATAAGGAGATGCTGCTGTGGCTTCTACAGCTTCCTGTCGAGGAAAAAGAAAAATGGCATAAACAATAAACTTTTTAATGTCTGGGCAGATCTACAAGACACAGAAATTAAATACATAATTGCTGTCATTTTTACCTTCATAAAAAAAAGTTCAGAATCATGAACATCAGAAATAATACTCTGATCTACATCAAGGAAGCCAGTGCACTTATTAAACAACTTGGATTCAGTAAGATCAGCAGATATGTCAAGCTTGGAAAAGTAGACATGGCAAAGACAGGAATCGTCCTTTCTTGACATTTTAGCAATATAACTATTTTCCTCTTGATTAATATAAGGAGCTTCAGCAGAATTCCTTTCCAAACCATCTCTTGATTGACTAATGTCAGTGCTCTCAGCATGCTTATCATGTCCAGTTAACTCGCTTTTAGCTTGTTGAATTGTCTGATCAACCAAAGGTTCATCTGCAATTTGAGAGAAGCCATTCTCTTTATCAGAAGACGGCATATCAATGCTTGCAGTTTTATGTGGTCCCTTCCACAAATCTCCTCCGGTCTCCCAGCCTCTACTACCGGCCAGGTTCCTAGAATGGTCCCAATCTGGCCTTCCATAAATTTGAGAATCCTCACCATAGACAGCACTGCTTGAATCCCAACCATACAGTGGAGGAGGGCACGAATCATCCACCGGATTGCGCCATCCCAAAGGACGCCCAGGGCCAGAAAACCTGTCCGCATCAGGCATATGGTAAGGAGAGGGATGGTTTAACTCCATAGATGATCTACTACCAAAGGTTGGTGGACCATGAAACTGCTGCATCACTGAATGAAAAGGTGGACCGTGAGGAAAAGGCATGAAACCATTTACCAAAGGGGAAGGCCAATTTGGTACACCTCTCAAAGCATTTCCTTGAACTCTTCCCATGTTGGGATTGCCAATCCTCCTTTTATGGCTATTTGACTGACTTCTGCCGTGGTCTTCGGCAGATCCTAATAATAGAGGGCTCTCCAACCCTGTCCTGAAGAGAGGAGCTTGTTGCATTGACTTAAAACTGTTGGATAAATGGCTATTTCTCGTAAAAGGTGAAGAAACAGATAAATTATCTGCATCAGCCTGTGAAAGCTCATCTCCAGGAAGTATGTCCATGACTAACTCACGTCTTCCCCTGCCTTCTTTACCAGAGTACCCCTTTGCATCTAGCAGAGCACCACTCCGCTTTGCTGATTCTTCAACATCAAGACTCTGCCTTACATCAGATCTAGCGAAGTATCTCCAATCAGTGCTCGATGCTGAGGATTTATCCACTAGCTGCAAGGGAGATGAGCGAATGTCCAATTTTAGACGCCTTTCGGCTGACAATTCTCCCAACTGGCTGTCTTCTTTAATATCAAGTTTATCCATCGATCTCGATGGGGTTGTCCTATATGCTCCTCCTGCAGCACTAGAATAATCTCTGCTGTACCGAACTCTCTCTTCATAAGCATAATACTTGGAGTCTTCTTGTTTTGGGAGCCTGAAAAACAGCAAATGGACATAGATTCATGCTTAGTCAATCCTGTAGCTGAGAAATGAAGTGCATAAATTTGAAGGAGCGTACTATGGTAGGAACCAAGAACAACAAACCAAATCGATTTCAAGTTCAAGTTCAAAGTGAACTTGGCAGACCTAGAATGGGCATAGTAGCTTTAATGTACATGATCTACATAAAAAGAGCACACGTACAATGCTCTTAAAATACTTAACTTCTTAACCAACAAACTGCTAATACGTCAACCCATTCTACTACATCTGACAGAAACCACTCCCACCCAAAAAAGCCCAGAAGAAAAGAAAGAAAGAGAATAATAGAAAAGAGAAAAAAAAAAAAAAAAGCTACACAAGAACTTCATTCCACTTATTAAGTTCAAATTTGGTATGTATTCCACCAAAATGAGAGAGGAGGCAGCATATATAGAATTCAGAAAGGGCCCACCCATGAAGGAGGGAAGATTATCAAAGGAAAGTCTAAATCTTTCCTTACAATGTTTTCCATTCACATAAAAATTAACACGTCCAAGGAGAATTTCATTGTTTTTCAGCATTTTATCTGAGCTCATTCAATCAGATAGAACTTTCAGATAACAAACTTCATTATCCAATGACAACGAGAAAGTTGACAGATTGCAGAGCCAATATATGATCAAAGGTTTTGCAGCATTCAGGATACTAACCATTCCTAGAAAGACTCTATTTGTTAGATTAACTCGAATCTTTCAGTCAATAAATAATCGCGCATAATCAAGTACCTGTTGGGATCCCTTGTACCATGAGAACTTGAGCTAGGTGAACTGTGCCGTCTGATATGATTAGAAGTAAGTTCTACATCAGCATTCTTAGATATCGACCTTTCTCTCTCAGTAACCACGCCCATTCTCACACTGCTGGCAGATTTTTTCTCTGATTCGAGCTCTTTAACCTTGCTAATTTGGGATCTATTATCATCGTAATCCGCTTTGTCCTTATTTTTTCTCCTACCCTGATCATCTATAAACCTGGCAGTTTGATCACCCAGTTTTGGACTATAATCATATGCTTTCAATTTCCTGGAGCGACGATTTTCACCATAACCATCATCCCTAGAGCGCTTGGGTTCAGACTTGTCAGCAGAGAGGTCTCTTGAGGCACGTTCATCCCTATACTTAGCCTCTCTCAGTCTATCCACTCTACCAAAATCATCTCCTCGCCTGCTATCCTTATGCCGACAATCTCTTTCAATATCTTCCCGATGCTTATCTTCCTTGTATCTACCATCTTCTCTATAATCACCCCTTTGTCTGTCATCTTTGTCACCATCTTCGTGATACCTTTCATCATTGCGCCGACCGTATTTGTCAATATCTCCATGGTATCGATCATCTCTACGTCTATTACCCCTTTCACCACCTTCCGCATACTTATCATCCTTGTTCTGAATGTCTCTTGCAGTACCTTCCCAATACTCGTCATCTTTCTGCTTGTTATCTTTCCCTCCATCGTCCCGAAAATTTTCATCCCCATGTCTGCTGTCTCTACTGTCATCCTCTCGACGTCTCTCATCTCTCTGTGTGGCATCTCTATCACCATCTTCCCGATACTTACCATCCCAAAATTTACTGTACTTGTCGGCATCGTCCCGGTACTTGTCGTCCCTGTGCTTACCATCTTTTTGGCCATCTTTCTGATACTTGTCCTTGTTACCTCCATCCTTGTGCCTATCTTCCCTGTATTTCACATCTTTGGCAAGATCACCTCTTGATAACAAGAGCCTCTCATCAATTTCTTTATAATCATCATAATGTTTATCTCTAACATCAGAACCTTCTTTTCTCCTTCGTATCCTTTTCTCGAGTTCCTTCTCCAACACGGGATTCCGCAACTCATCTTGTAAAGGACACTCTGTAAAGGATTATAAATATACATTAAATAAAAATCAACAATTTAAAAATATTGACTAATAGTGCAAGTAGAATCCAGCAAACAATCTAAGACAGCACCAGAGATTTTTCCATATGCCCGAATTGAACTTTTCAAAAGAAAAAAATTAAGTTCAATTTACCTATTTTTTTTTTAATAAATCTATATCAGTACGAGTATAAAGCCTGAGCATCACCTTTCATGACCCTTTGAGAGAGATGATTGCTTCTTAAAGCAGAAAAATGACAAAGCAAAAACAGAACGATGAGATAAATTCACACACATACAAATCAACTTTTCATGCATAGCCTAATATATATGAGTTCTTCTCCTGCTTCCACTTAATGCAACTGATATCAATTGGATATTTGATACTTCTATAGCATTAGCTAAAATTACTTAAGGGAAAAAGATAACACCATATTTTGAATTGCAGTATTGGTGAACCTAAGTTCACAAAGTGCCACATGCATCATAAAAAACTGACCAGCCAAAAGAAATCCAATCACGGACCTTCCAACCAAACAGCGACATGCAAACACCAATTAACTAGTTAAATGATTTTGGAAAGAAAATCATGGGGTTGAAAAATTGTTTCTAATGACGAACTTCTTTCTCTTCATATGATCATCAACCCCCTAAATTTTTGCTATTATTTCATTTGAGCAAAAATGTGTTAAACAAACTTAAATCAAAGTTAAAAGTCTTTAGGATAGTGCACCCTCAAGTTCAGATAACAATAACATGCACTAGCGCGAATGACATCACTCACTACACAAAAGTACCATCAATATTTCCTCCACCTTCCACCCACCAACAGGGAAAGGGGAAGGGTGCACCATACTCTTCAAAACCCAAGCACTCAAAACATACCAACCCTAGCAATCCCAAATTATCCTATCTTCACTAAGAACCTGCACAAAAATAAATTTAAGCATTTGAAAACCAAATAGTAAAGCCTATGTCTTCTAAACATATTCCAAGTTCTCAGATAGAAACTAAAGTTTGCATACATAAACTATCCATACAAAGTTATTGTTGAATAATTTCTATTTCTAAAAGTAAATTACATGTTTGGAGCTGATGCAAAAAATAACCATCTACTCGAAAACAAAATCTTGAAATTTGTTACTTCTACAAATAGAATCAAGGACCAAAAATCAATGAAAGTTTTGTTGGCGCACACACAAACAGCAATTACAAGTCACTTGCATGCATGCCATGACAACAAGTTACCTTACCAGTATTTTCTCGATCACGTTTAGTCTTTGTCTCCTCGCTAAAATCTCCTAAATGTGACCCTTGCTTCTGTCCAAACACCCCCATGGATTTCACCTCAGCATCCCCACGGATACTCTCCTCACCAACCCTCTTCTCCTTCTCCGACCCACGACCCTTATCCTTGGATTCCTTCCCTTCCTTCCGCCCTGAAGAATCCTTCTCAGACTTCCTTTTTGACTCTCCTTTCCGTACACTCTCCTCTTTCTCCCCCGCCAATGATGATATATTATCCTCCTTAATCTCACCTCCACTCCCAATCTCATACCTTTTTCTTTTAATCTTTGACTCAATTCTCATAGTTTCTCCTTTGCTGTTACTTTCCTTCAGTTTCGAGTCAATTTTCGAGCTTTCCCCTTTATTTAATTCCTTTTTAATATTTCTATCAGTATCTCCTTTATCCTCACCATAACCCCTCCACCTATCATCACCAACACCCACACTTACATCAGCTCTCGCCTTGCCGACGTCGGCCTTCTCTTTTCTTAGTTTTGACAAAACATAATCCTCTGATGCCTCACCATTCCTCAGATCTTTACCATCATTCCCTTCTTTTAACACAGATGAAATTTTCCGCTTCTCGCCAGAGGTTGAACCCCGATAATCCCTGGCAGGATTCTCATCTCTGCTACTTTTCTCCTTCAACTTTACATCCTCTTCAGAATCCGAATAATCCTTCGAACTGTGTTTGCTTTGTTTATGGGATTTGTGCCTCGAACTCCGAGTCATAATTAATCTCACTTCACTATCCCAGAGACCCCTAAGCTTCAGAAAACTCCAACCCTAGCTCCAACCTTGAAAACTAAAAAGAAGCGATATTTTATTTCAAAATGAATCCACCAACAAAAAAAAAATCAATTGGAATCCGATATTTGATACCCTTCAATCCCCCAAGAGGCCGCAAAAAAGCTCTAACCTTTCAGAAACTGGAAACCCTAATTCGAACTTTCCCAAACCACATCGAACCAAAATACCATGCCGCCGATGAAAAACTAATCAGAGTCTAAACATTACGGTGCCGGAAAATTAACAACCGACATACGAGGACTTTGACCTCTCAGATCGGTCGATTGCGGCGGAACAAAAATGGAATATATTTATGTGCACATCCCCCTGTTTACATATGACTGCATTTATATATGAAAAGATGTGCACAATTTTGTAGTTACAGATAGAATCGATAGATATAGAGCGAGAAAATAACAAGAATTGGAAAATTTTGAGAGATCGGAGGCTGAGGGGAGATGTTTTGCTTCGAAAGAAAAATATTATTCGAATTGGGGTATCGCGGATAATTGGAACGTGAAATGACTTTATTGCCCTTGGATTGGGACGATATCTTAAACGGTTTTGAGTGTTGGGTCGGTGTGTGCTTTCCGGGCGGGTGCGATCCTTGCGACTGGATTTGGGAGTTGGTCTGTCCGGTGAGTGAGATCCAAATAGTCAAGTTGGATCCATTCATCTATCAGTACTCTAAAGAAGAAGAAACTGATTAACACTTATGGTGCACATTTTGAGTCCAAGAACACATTTTTTTTTTGTTTGATATAATGAGAATATGTGGTTGAAAAAGAAAATAAATTCTTGATGTGATGAAAAATATTATTTTATTGAAAAATGTGTTGTTGAAAATGAGTAGATAAATGAAAATAAAAAAATAATGTGGCTCAACCATGGGGCTTAAACTAAATTAAAATTTTGATAATCATATTAATTACGTCCACTAAAGATGTAAAACACTTGAAAGTTAGCAAAATCATTTTGAATTTTTATTATTAATTTTTTTTTTGTTTGATACTATAGTTTTTGCTACGGTTTTCCTTTTTGAGCAATTTAAAATCTGTTAGAAAACTCGCAATGTGACCATGATAAATATGTTATGGACGAAGTTTAAATATTGAAAATTATTTTGTATGAATTCTTGAACGCAAAATGAATCGTAATTATTAACTCCATTTTTGCGACATTTTTAACATGTTATTATGAACACATCATTTATCAATTTTTAAATTTGCAAGATGTATTTCAAAATTTTTCGTGAATATTTCTAAACAGTAACAAAAACCTCACTCGACGAGTGAATAAAATAGCCCATAAATAGGCCAAAATTAGTAAGGCCAAAACAGAAATTAAAAGAAAAAATCTAATTCGGTCACTTTTTGACTTTCACATTTTTTGCCAAAATATTGGATGCATCAATTAAATTGGTTCAAACAAATATGAATTGAATGTAAAATTAAAACAAAGTTTGAATTCGTATATTTAAATTTTCAAAAATATACACATGCTTTTAGTTAATTGCTCCACTAAGATATTGCGACTTTTTTTTCCAAAGAATTTCATTTTTTTTACATCTTCATTTTGGCAAATTCGTTGAATACATCAATTGAATTGATTCAACAAAATATGAATTGAATGCAAGATTAAAATAAGGTTTGAATTCGTATATTTTAATTTTCAAAAACACAAATGTATGGATACAGTTAATTGTTTCAATGAGATACTGCAACTTTTTTTTTATAGAAAAGTAACAGTATATCACTTTTTTACCCTCTCATTTTCGCAATAATTTGGATGCATCAATTGAACTGATTCAAATATATATGAACTGAATGCAAGTTGTAAAACAAGATTTTAATTAGTATATTTAAATTTTAAAAAACATACATATATGCATCTAATTAATTGCTTTAATGAGATACTATGACTTAGGCCCTGTTTGATATGGCTGATTTTTCA
>CAIGRP010043162.1:0-15607 GCA_903798385.1 Fraxinus cuspidata
CGTTTTCGAACATCCAGATCATTAATCAGATGATTTTTGCAATTTTACAATTACAAGAAAATTTCTATATATTTGTATTTTTTTCAAAAATACAATTCGTAACGATTTCTGTATTTTAATACTCCAAATCCGTCGTACATTGTGTTTACTCGTATTAAGCTTGAAGTGATCAAATTTAAGTTAGAATCTAAATCCTCGTGTGAACAAAACTCTTTACTCACTTTAACTATTACTTGTCATCGAACTCGTTCGCTTGCGAAATTTCAACCAAACAATATGCAAATAGATTTCAAGCCCTAGTCCTCCGGTTAAAAACTAAAAGGAGAGTTATCAATTTTCCACGTGTGTTCTCGGGTCAATTTCATATGCGGTCATTGAACTTTCAGTGAAATCTCAATCAAGTCGCTAATCAATAATTTGTCTCAAGCGCATCACTCATCTTGATTCTATGCTTACTGATTCTTTATCATCAAAATTAGGATCAAGCAACGATTTATAAGAATGTGCACAAGAGAGAGAGAGAGAGAGAGAGATAGAGAGAGAATGTGTATAAATACGTATTTGATTTGAATTCCATTCTAGTTTTTAATCATTATATAAAAATTAAAAAAAATAAAAAAGCGTACACAATAAAGGAAAATAAAACACACACACAAAAAAGAAAAAAAAAAAGCTCTGCTTTTATGATCTTTTCAATAAGCAGAACTTATGAGATTTCTAGCAGTATGGATGAGAAGTTTTCGTTTAAATCTACAAGGGCATGAGGCCATGCTTCAATGCAGCCTTCCACACAACGTCAATCTGATCAACATCGATAGCCCCAACCTCATTGTGTTCCCAACCTTCAAGAAGATGAACTACGCCCCCGGCATGGCAAGCATGAACTACACCTCTTTCCATTGTATACTAGTAGATTAAGCATGGAATGGTTACAATATATACATATCAGTTGCTAAGAACATGACAAATCATTGAACAGATTGCTTAGAGACGTGCAGAAGTTTGGACACTGACTTTCACATTTTGACTAAAGCCATATCATATCCCCTTTCCACTTCCCCTTTCCCCCACGTTCCTCACGAGCTGCCCGAATAACATGGTCAGGGACGGGGTAGGGGTGAGGAAGAAATGGTTGGGGAAGGTGAAGACCATTTTTAACAAGGGTATAGTAGACATTTGATTTCTAAAGAATGCCTTTCGAACAAAAAACTTTATAGGTGCCTATTTTTCATTTTGACCATTGAAATAGAGTAACGCTATTTACAGATTATCGGTAGTCACCCTACGTAGTGTACACATGATGATTTGTTATTTGATAAATTAATGTGGTAGTTTTTTATTGCCTCATGCATCAAATAACAAACTCTCATGTGTATGCCACGTATGACGACTATCAGTAGTTTTCACTGTGAATAACATTATTCATTGAAATGTTTTTCCCACATAAATTCTAAAACTAGGAAAGAAGTCAATTTCCAAGTTCACATCAATTCATTTTACTTACTTTGGTCTATGCCTGAATTTGAATATCTTAGTTCATGTAAGAGTTTTTATGTAATGATCAATAATTTTAATGTCCTCAAATTGCTCCCAATATAACAAATATTAAAGAGATAGAGGAAAAGTAAAGGCCATGAACATTTACCTCACAGGATCCTAAACCCTCCACTTCTTCTGGGAGTTTCATTGCTGCTAGCTTCCCGTAAGTACAGTCTCGTCTGAATGGAATGATAGGAGGAACCACAAACTGGTTAAAGTGTGTTCCTGAAGGAGCCCAACTCTGTTCTCGAGGTGTCATCCACTTGCCAATAATCCACGTCTATGAATTATAAAACAAACATGAATATGGATGTCTGCACTTTCGAGATTTCAATGTTCTGAATAATTCTGAAAATGAATAAATGTAATGCTAATTCTCCCCCGTTACTTTGTTTTAAGATACCAATCAACACGAAGATGAGAGTAGCTCTCTGTTCGTCTTCTTATTGTTAACAAGATTGTGAGGGATATAGAGCAGAAATATTTACCTTACAGTGCTTGGCTGCTTGATACTTTGTAACTTGAACTAAAAAAATTTGGCAGTCGACTGATGCTTCTTTCTGGATCTTTATGAATCTCTCAGTGGATTGGGTCAACATCTGCATTCACAACCCCTTTGTTGTCATTTAGGTTACGTGTACAACTAAATTGAAACATTGTACTGAAAGCACTTTCCACAAAGAAAACTGGAAAACCAACTAATTTGTTAATGGTTCTTACCAAAACCTTGACCCTTCGTCGTGCAAGATAGAGAGCAATGGCCCTTCCTAGCTTAGAAGTAGCTCCTGTTAAGAAAACCTCATCAACATCTTCAGGTATCTCGTGTAGGATCACCGCAGCAGTCAAGGTGTTTCCGTGAACAACTCTGACTTTTAGATTCGGATGCTTGTTAATAAAAAGTGTTCCACCTCCATTAAGACCTTCATTCTGGAATAAAGTTTCCCAAGAGTAAATTATTCTAAACAAACCTATTATAACATCAAATAAAATCTGAAAAATATCTGACTCAATTTCAAATTGTCCTAATGTACAGCTTTAGGTTTCCATCAATAGTATTGTTATCTCAAGTTAGAAAACTCAGATTTGACTGCATGATCTAGTTTAGGCACACAGTAATGCAATAAATTGATGTAAAACGAAAAGAAATGATAAACTATATACGACAAAAGAAACAAGGTTTACCTTATTTAGTGCAGCAAGGCTAATGACCTTTACACCTATTTTATCTGCTGTAAGGATAGCATCTTCAATGTGGTTATTTATGCCTTCTGCCGCAAAAGGTAAGAAATACTGCAAAATGTGACATGAAACAAGCTTTAGGTTCCAGTTACAAGACCCAAAAAAAAAAACCACGTTGTTGATTTTAAGTTAGAATTCTTATTCTTATTAATATAATAAATTGTAGGCATAACAGAAATAGGAACTATGGTAACTAGTTTTAACTCAAAATGCATGTTTGGCGGTGTACATTCATGCTGCAAAAGTAAAACAGAATACGGAAACAAAGCAGTTACCTGGAAACCAAATCTTGGCACAACCCATGTTTGATGCAGTCTTCCTCTGAGATTATAAAAACTGAACAAGAATGTCTTGGATTTTGCCCACATGATAAGCATCACAATAACCGTAGAAGGCCACATTGGAAACAAGAAGGGCTTTATACCAAAAGGTATTGAGCTGAATGAACGGAAAACAAATGGAGCATGCATTGCTGACATAACATCAACGACGTGTGCAAGAAACACGAAATCAGGTACTCTATCATCTGCACCATTATTTCATAATAATTAAACCATTAAAAGATAATTATACCAAAAAATCATTATTGGAAACTGTAAATTGTAATATGTAAACACAATCTGCAAACTCCAGTTGCGATTTGGTAATTCTTGGGAGTCAGAAAGTGTCTGTAGACTGTGAATAATGTGTTTACATTTTCATATAAGGAACTCACTTGTCTTCGTACTAATTTGTTTGTGAAGATCCCATGAATTGGCATTTATTGTCTTCCATAAAATATCATATAAAGGTATAAAGAGGCAAAAGTTAGTCCTCATGTCCACGTGATGAAGATTGTGGTATCTGCAGAGTTGAACAGGTAAAGATTAATAAGAATACATTGGGTAAAAACATGCTAGAATGAGACCAAAATTGAGATGAATAAGTAAACAAAAACATGTCAATTTCAAGAATTGTGTTTTCTTAATCTTGTTTTTTTTTTTTTTTTTCTGTATCAGTGACTGACTAAAGGATAGCTCTTAGAAATTAGGAAAACCACAAAGAAACTATGAAGTCCTCCAATGTCAATAGAATGCTAGAATATTTGTGGATCATAGTACTTCAATTTTCTTTTTCTTGTCAGATTTAACGTTTGAACTAAAATAACTCAAGAATCTAAGGGGGAAAAAATAAGCAAAGCTCGGACTTCATGGTTCATCCGGCCAAGAGTTCATCAAAATAGTTTCCCAGCAACATTAACTGAACAACTTCATTTGGAAAACATAACCGTATGATCCAAAAATTGAGAATTGTGTTGGGATATAACAAGGCTGCTCTGTTAATTCCATAGGTTGAGTAACTCAAATGATGGTGATCGAATGCAATAAAAGATTAGCCTTCCCTCACTGGACACCAATTGATTTTCAAATAACATTGTTGAAACTTGATCCTAACAAGTGGTAACAGAGCTAAGGTCATGGGTTTAAGTCATAAGAGCGTCATGTTGAAAGGGGGATTGTTGGGGTGCAACAACTTCGCTCTTAAGCCCATAGATTGGGTCACTCAAATGATGGTGAACGAAAGCCACAAACAGTTTTACATTCCCTCATTGACACCAATTAATTTTCAGACGAGATGGTTGAAACTCAACCACAAAATGAAATAGCATTAAGCAATCTTATATTGGCCTCACTGAGTTAGAGTTCCCTCCAACCCCATCCGCCCAAAAAAAGAACAGAAAAAATTGAGAATTGGATAAAATGTACGACACTTCCAGGAAATACAAATCATATCAACGATTGATGAACATGAACATGATGAAAAGTCAATATACGAGATCAGGACTTACGTAGGCGTGTAGATAAGATATTTGAGAAGTGGAATAGCCTCAAACAGGCGATGAGGAATAACTTCAACATTGATATGCCCAATACATCGAAGAAAATCAAAGGCTAAAACATAACTGTACATCATGCTGACAGATCCATAACCAAGGAAAACAGTTCCCAGGGTCGGAATTCCAATAATTGCACATAGTAATAGGTGTTCCAGAAACGTAGTATGCCCAGCTGCACCGGAAATAAAGCGCACAGAGAATAGTCAGTGAACAGTCTATTCATAGTTAACTTTTACTAGTTATAAATAACGTCGGTGGGAATCTGTTTACTTCATACCTGTAAAAGGATGTAGAACTTTAGAGCTATGGTGGAGCCAGTGGTACCTTGGAAATAAATGCTTGGAATGTAATAATCTATGCATCCAATAATACAGTGGTTCTGAGATTACGACGTGGAGTATGAGGCAACACAGGGTACCCTTAATGTCCCATATAGGAAGATTGGACAATGAAGGGAAGTTCAAAAAGGAAAATGAAGCTACAATGGCTTGAAGTATCAGAAAATTATCCCTGTTGAAAAATTAACAATTAAACTCATAATAAATATTAAGAAATCACAAGAAAACATAGACTGAAATATGAAAAATCAACTATTTATACCAATGCCATTCCGCATCAATTTGATTAAAATCGATGCCCTGTTGATTCAGTCGACGAGTACGATTGATATAAAGTGAATTATTATAAGTACTCCATAGCTGATGAACAAGGCCTCTCAGGGCAAACAAGATGAGAATATGTAAGCACCATATATCCTCCTTATTTCCTTCCCCAGCCATAGAATAAAACCCTTTTGCAATCAGTGGTCCATATAATAAATACTGATACATATACAATGCACAAATCAATAAACAGTACATAACCAGACTAAATGATTGAAAGAACGGAAAATTTACAAGGGGTAGGGTGGTGGGCTTGAATAAGCTAGTAGATAGAGTACATGCCTTGTAATTTCCAAAATTCTCCCATGGCCAAGCAAAGAAAGGGGCATCCTTCTTCCCTAATTTGCAAATTATTTTCTCTTCTAACAACATATTTCTTTCAATTCTTCTATATTACTCAAAACCCAGAAAGTTATCAACTCTCAGAATGATCCAAATTTCTAAAAGGATAATATAAATTGAAGATAACGAACAAGAAAGGAAAGTATTCTAACATATGACTTCTTTTATTGCATATCTGTTAGATTCTTCCCTTATCTTTTGCTTCTTAAATGACACCATTCTCAGCACCTCAGAACTCTACTTATATACCCAGAAAAACAGCGTCATCAAGAAATCATTATAGAATTCAAAATAATAAAATTTGTCGTTTTCATCTACAAAATTAGCACCTTTTAAAACGAACCCACAAAAAATAATTGAAGAATTCCAGCACATTTCTGTTGAAAAGAGCCCTAAAACTGACAGATAGAAATTTTAATTTAACATGAGTAAGCCTAAATTTGAGGGCCAGATGTGGGTATGGTTGGTAAGCTAGCAAGTAAACTTTTATGGATTTTTGGTGGTGGATTGCAGGTTGCAGTTGAGATGTGGATATATAGCTATTTTGAAAAAAAAAAAAAATTCATTAAACAGTCGTTTTCAAGATTGTCTGTATGATTCTTCATTGTGCTTAACAGATTAAAGCCTGATTTTAATGGAATTAGTTGAGCTTTTGCATAATTAAATGGAAAATAATTTAGTAGGAAAAATGATCCAAATTGAATGTGTTCATAAATTCTGCGTGTTAACTGTTAAAACGAGTGTGACTTGGGGACCAATTGCAGGCACGGAGCTTGACTAATTTTCTACCTAACTGCCCAAAATTTTGGGACACTCTTTTGGCTTTTGTTTCTTCATTTGTACCATATTATCATGTTTATGCATGCAGCCACGTCCTACTGCTCATTTTAATTTTTCAAAAATTAAATTTGAATTCCTGATATTTGAGTAGGATAGACATACGTTTCAGCCAAGTTATTAATTGAATAAGTCTATTTGTACACCAATTTTGCATCCCCCTCACAATAGGGGGGTCGCTTGCTGTCAAACTAAGTGTACACTTAGCATTTCTCTTATTAATTTCACCTTCTACAAGCCAGTTTAAAGGACCAAAATGTCCCTCACAAATAAATGTACAAAAATACTCCTTCCATCCCATGAAAATAAGCTCGTTGAAAAAACGTAATTAATACAGTTGAAAACATTAATGTTACTTACAGTTTTCCTAATATATCTCTATACTAAATTATGGTTTAAATAAGAATAATCCATATTTACTAATAATAATGTACATTAAATATGAACATATTAAAAAATTAAGAAATTAATTATACTCTAAAANAAAAAAAAAAAAAAAGAGTAAATCTATCCTTATTAGACGAGAGAATAATTAACTTTTATTAAGGGCAAAATGGACTTCGAAACAAAATGAAACAACTTTGATTTGAATGTTGCTTTGCGTACTGTCAGAGAAAGCCTGCAACATTTCATTAGAAAAATAACGGTACTGGACACAAGCTTTTTTATTTTAATAATAAACATCCACGTTATATTTCATGGTAACGGTGCGTATTTAAACAAAGAATAAAGCTACTTTATCATAAGAATTTAACAAGGTATAGCCCATGTTTGGTACACATTAAAATTCTCATTCTTCTACTTATTTTCAATCACACATTTTTCAATAAAATAATATTTTCTATCACATCAATAAATTTTCTTTCTTTTTCAACCACACATTCTCCTTCAATCTACTATTTCAACATATTAAAGCCCTGTTTGGTACACATTAACATTTTCATTCTCATTCTTCTACTCATTTTGAACCACACATTCTTCAATAAAATAATATTTTCTATCACATCAATAAATTTTCTTTCTTTTTCAACCACACATTCTCCTTCAATCTACTATTTCAGAATATATTCTTTCAAAATAATGTGGTTCAAACACACCTATAGTGATGAAGACGTTGTGGCCGAGATTATTGGATGGCTTAGTGTTCGAGGTGAATTTTAATAATATTATGTGGGTATACTAAGTAATCTTAACATAGATCATTTTAATTTTTTTTCTTTATAAAAGAAATCAGAGTGAATCTCTTTTTCAACTATAGACAAACGTGAGAATAGAAAAAACATTGTAGTCATTCATCTTCATTGTAGTAGAAAAACTATGATAGTATTATTTTATTGAATAAAAAATGGCTAATAATTCGTGTTTTGTCATAAAAGTCAAATTTTGGTGAATATGATATTTCAAAACCTTAAAGATACAATTATAATTTGTAATATAATTTGATACGTGGATCACAATTCAATCGGTTATTTGGTTAAAATATAATCGTGACTAAGCCTCCATTTCGATAAATTTACAAATTGATTTATAAGTTCAATCTAAATATTAATTTTATTCGCACCTCCCTGTGTATTTCTTATTTATTATCTAAAAATTTTTTAGGACTCACTACTATTAATTTTTATAAATTAATTTATAAATGTGCCAAACGGAACTTAAGTTGTTGAAGCTTGCATTTTTGTCCCAGAGATCAGGGATTTGAATATTTATTTCATATCTAGGTGGCCAGAAGAGTTGAATTGCGCATTCACATCAAAAGTAAGTCGTGATTGATTTAATTACAATTTGATCCAATAAATTGCATGGATTAATGTACTTCAATTTAAGGTTTATTACTTATGGAAAGTACTCAACTTACTATATTTATTACTTGTCAACGATTTCATACGCTTACGAAGTTTATCTTACGAGACGGATGGAATAATAAATAGGAAACTCAGATTAATACTACAAATGGGATGATTCAGGCCGTGAGGTAATAAAAGAAGATAATGCTCGAATGAAAAGATGGTGCCATTTAGGGTAATTAATACTCCAATTCTCCCATCTACATTTATTGACTCACTTGTCCAGGGAGTATGTGTGCGTGAATTTGGTGCTGAATACAGCAGTCAAATTCATAGAAAAAGCCAAAAAAATAAAAAATTGGTGAAGGAAAAAAAAAACACCCTTCGTTATCTTGATGAGATCTGAACGTAGAGCATATTTTGACATATTTTTTGAAAAATCAAAACGAGCTTTAAAAACTCAAAAATTGTTTTTAGTTTCGTTTGATTAATTTTATGAAAGTATTTATTTTAGTTAAAAAGAGTTTTTAACTCTCTCTCTAAAAGTAGTCTTGGCATAAAAAGTTTTTTTAAACAAAAATTAAGGTAACTTCTTCCAAACGTTTTCTATAGAAGGCAAATGCCAAAATCATGTCAACAAACCCTCATAAAATTTGATGTTATTGTTATTAGCCATCGTGTCAATTGTTGGTTAAGATCATATAATATCAGGGATGAATTCAAGATCCGATTAAAAAATTTAAGTCGAGCTAATATACATATATAAGTAAAAAGAAATAAAAAATTTACTCATATAAAACTTAAATGACCTAAGAGGGGACGGAGTACATCTAAATTTGCCACTGTATGGTACTAGAGAAAAACGTTGTATCTCATTATTGCGCAGCGAAACAATTAATTAAAGTTGGGCTTGTAGATGTAGGGGTATTGTGGAACCAAATTAAATTAGTTTCCAATTTTTTTTTATTTATTATTATTATTATTTTTTTTTTAACATCAATTTTTCGATTGTGCTTATTGAATTACACAAAGACGAGAAAAAGAAGATTATTTATTCCACTACGAGAATTTCATGTTTTAGATTATTAGCCCTTTTATCAATATAAGTGGTATTAGAGATTGGTTATTGAAGATAAATTTTGTTAATTTTATGGAAAATATGGGAACAACAAGATGACCATGATAAAATTCACGATTAAGTGGATACTTTTTTAAGTGATTGTAATGAATTTAAGATTTAAAAAAAAATGAATAATAAAAAAAACTGGTGCTGTATGGTAGAGGAATTATACGAAAAGAAAAATGCATAGAATAAAACTTTTCTTTTTAAAAAACTTGTGTACTTGAGGCATATAGATGAGACTCCGGTTTCTGAGTACTTAAATAATTTTGAAGTCATTTTGAATTGCAAGGTTGTGATGGATATGAAGTTTGATAACGAGGTACATGCTCTGAGTTTTATTAGCTCATTGTCAAAAAATTGTGTGAGACTCTTTTTATACCTCTCAGTAATTTATGGACAGTTCTCTTTGTTTTCAGTTTTGTGTTTTGAGTTTTGAATTCATTTTGAGTTTTGTATTTTGAGTGTCCATTTTGAGATTGTTGAAAATATGTTCTTGTTGGTATTTTGAAAAATTGTTTTAAAAACACACAAAACGCGTTTTGAAGATTTTGATTTGATTATAACTGAAAACACCCAAAACTACAAATTTGTCTTTTTGAGTTTTCTTTGTAATTTTTAACTTGTTTTCAAAAACGCATTTTCGAAAATGGGAAAGAGAATGCGTTTTCACTGTTTTGGAAAATCGAAAATAGAAAATAGCTTGAAAATGGTAAAAAAAAACAGATCCTTAACTTTAGTGTTTTCACTTTGAAGATGGCGAAATAAAGTATGTTAAATACAAAATAGAAGGGCGAAGAGAAGTCCAATGGCACGAAATTTTGTACTAGTTAATGAGGGATGAGTAAAGAATTGAATCAAAAACTCAGAGTCGTGGCAATCAAGACAAGTCAAAAGGGAGCGGATTGGGAAAAATAGATACCACAATAAAGAAAGAACTAATGCAATGGTATATGGACCCGAGGGCAATATTTGTGTTATTCAGGGTGTTCACATTATCAACCCCACGTCAAAATTCTCACTAGGTGATTGATTCTAGTGTTGCATATCATGTTAGTTCTTGATAGGATTTTCTATTCATCTTACACGAGCTGTCACTTTGGTTATGTAAAGATGGGAAATGATGTTCATTGTGAAATTGTTGGCGCGGGATATGTTTTCTTAAGTACTAAAACTACATGTAAGCCGATCCTCAAGGATGTGAGACATGTTCAAGAAGTTCGCCTTAATTTAATCTTTGTGGGTATCCTTGATAGTAAAGTCTATCACAGCCCACTAGTGAAGAAAAATGGAAGCTCACAAAAGGATCAAATGATGCAAGACATAAATGTGAATAATAATAAAATATTCTTATTCATAACACACGAAGTGGTGTTGCTAGAATTTTAGGGATAATTGCAGCAAAAGTCCCAAACCTTTTAAACATTAACAGACTTTCATCAAACCTTTGATTGGTTACATCCGTCACCCATAGCATTTCCAAATGTTGTAGATGAAGCTCTTCT
This sequence comes from Fraxinus cuspidata, assembly GCA_903798385.1. Classification (NCBI taxonomy): domain Eukaryota; kingdom Viridiplantae; phylum Streptophyta; class Magnoliopsida; order Lamiales; family Oleaceae; genus Fraxinus; species Fraxinus cuspidata. The sequence continues at coordinate 10,908 of CAIGRP010043162.1, forward strand.
GGACAATTTCATCCATAATTATGTCAGTTGACCAAAAATTTAAATTTGACCACATTGTTAATATTTTTAAAAGGAGTAAAAGAGTAACTTTCCATTTATCACATTAAATAATTAAATAATAAAAAAAAAACACACACACACACACACCCACAATCGCCTTCTTCCTCTCATCACCATAACGATCTTGATTATCACTTCTGTATCTGTTGGGTTGCTCAGCACCATAACGATCTCGATTATTATGCTCAGCCCCTTAAAAATATTTAAATTTTGCAAACAATGGTTGATTGAAGATTCAAATATAGGATAAATACCAGGGCATAATAATTTTATCTATTGATCACCTTAATTCTTAATTCAAGATTCATAACATAATATAATATTCAATCGAATTCTTTTATTTGATTCAATTTACCCCTCTTGAGTTCTCATTGAGTTTATTTAACTAATTCAATTCTATATCTATATGTGAATCAACCTTAGTTAAATGAAATACTAGCTCTAAGAATTCCTATTATGACCACAATAATTAGTATACACATCTCTACACATTATACTAATTTACCGAATTTTACAATATGGTCTAAATCTCAAACTCACCTCCCGATTCGTAAGAGACTAACATAATCATCAAATTAATGATAAATTAATTCAATTCATTAAACTCATAGTAAAACCAAGACATATATGAATAAATCATAGAAATCTTGAATAAAAGAACAAAGAATCACAAATCAATTACATTGTTTGCCTAATATGAAAATTAGTTACTCAAAATGTAAAAATAAATACAAGAAATTTTCTTTGAATACATCACCGATTATTTGAATAAATCCTCCTTGCATCCGTTTCTCAAGTATATATATTCTTTCGCAGCCGCCCAATTTCTTCTTCTTTATTCTTTCTGCGCATATATCTGTATATATCTCTCAGCCTTTGTCCCTTCTTTTTTTATTCTTCCTGTACGTATATGTGTATATATCTCTCAACTGCAAGTTTTGATTTGCAAAGAAACTCCAATTTCTTGTCTGCCTCTCTCTGTGTAATTTCTGTGTGTGTGTGTAAGCCGTTTTTTACTTGCTTCCTCTTTTTTGTTTCTTTCTTTTTTGTGCATTTTCCCTCTCCTATATATATATAAATATATGTATATATGTATATATATATATATTTGAGCCTCCAATTTAAAGCTGTCTTTTTGTGTGTATATATTCTCCTTCAAGTCTTTCACTTTCCAAAGTAAGATATTTGATTTCCAAACTTTGCATCAAATAGCCAATTTAGTTCCCGTACTTTGGATTTTTTCATTTTTTTCGTCATTTTGCATTCCTTTCTCCAATTCATCATCAAATATAAAATTTTACCTACAAAATGCAATTTAACACAAATTAGGTAAAATTTTATCTAAAGGACAATAAAATATCATCATTTAGGGTCTTGAATAAATGTAGAAACTACATTTATCACTCACTCACCACCAGATTTTGTTTTTGGATCAAAGCCTTCTTTGCCTAATGAAACAGGCCTTGCAGCCTGCAAAGAGGGGATATCCTCACTCATCACCAGATTTTTTTTATTTCTTGTTTTTTATTTAATTATTTAACGTGATAAATGGAAAGTTACTTTTTTACCTTTGAAAATATGGTCAAAATTAATTTTTGTTGTCAACTTACAAAATTTTGAATGGAAACTGTTCAAAAGGGCTTCACTTGCAGCATTTCTAAAAAAGCGAAGGTTTGGAAAAAGTCTGCCTAATGTTTTAAAGGTTTAAGGCTTTTGCTGCAATTATCACCAAGTTTTATTCTAATAGACGTAAAAAATATTGAAATCCATTAATTATAATGGGAGAAACCTACAATATTATTAATCAAAACGTCTATCAAGTTTTGAAAACCCTTGATACATATTTAAAGATTAAAAATAAATTCTAATCAAAACGAAATTCTAATTATGTAGATATATCCAAACAAAACTAAAAAACTGTTAAAATGACGAAAATCCTCCAAGTAGCGATCACATACTAACAACCCCAAATATTTATTTTGCTTATGAATATTATTTGATTGATCTACATAATTTCAACTTGTTTAATTTGAGATTAATATTCGAAAAAGTTTCAAAAACAAATTCATCACATTCTTTATTAATTATTCTTGAGTTATCAAAACCTAAGACAAAAAGTCGAGCTAATGACTATAAATAGCCACCTAATGGGAGGAAACACATCTTTTATACCTTATCTTGCATTTGAATTTGTATACTAGTTATTTTTCTTTATTAGATTGAATTTAGCTAGTACATAGTCATTTTAAAGATCAATGATTCATGATTATTTTGTAGGATACCCACCGTAAGTTTGGAATTGTGACAGTACTAGTTTGGGGATGAAGAATAAAGCATTAATAATTTAGAGAATTTAGGACTTTTAAAATTATTTTTTTGTTGGAAATTTTGAAATTTGTATGAAAATCCTATAACTTTTTGAGGAAGGTGTTATTTTATTTATTATCGATTTTTTTTTTTTTAAAAAAGCCTTGTTACGCCTAAACTTGTGTAGGCTCGTAACGATTGAACTTTGACTTCTAAGCCATGTTACGTATTACACCCTTTAGTACCTTGATTATATCAAGAACTTCGATGTCTTTGGATTCGTTGTGGCATCTTTTTCAAAGAGAGTAGATGTTCGTTTCTATTTGAAAGATGTCGAGCACTAGCCTTGTTAAGAGGGCATTTGTTTAGCTAGAAATTCAGATATCTCGGTTAATTTTGCATATGCTAGATATTGTAGGCACATATGCCAAAAGTAGGCTGTGGCAATTGCTGGTGCACACCCATACGGGGAATGAAGTAGTACATAAATAGGCTTCGCTTGTTGCTGTTTTGAGTATCAATCTGATTGTTCACTCATTTGTATTTCGCATATAACAACATATGTTAAAGAGAATTATGTTTTGGGGGTCAAATAAAGAATTTCGAAATACGAATGTCAGTCTTTTAAAAGTTTCCATTCTCACAATAGTAAGGAAGATTGAAAGATAAAAAATAAAATTGGTGGATTGAGTTATGAGAAATGCATTGCCTACCATATCATCAAACACATCTATAAAGAATGTGAGGAAAATGTGTGATTTCGTGTGAATTGTCTGAGGAAAATTAAATGGTATGGGACAATCCATAGCATTTTGTTTTTGTATTTATTTGACTTCTACTTGAGATTGATATTAAAATTCCAATTTAATTCAGACATATATTATGAATAAATTGACATATATTGAAAAAGATTCTGAGTTACGGAAGAACTTACAATCGGATATTTTCTACATTTTCTCTCCGACTTGAAAAAAAAAATGATTTTATGAATGTGTAATTACTTTGAACCTTCAAAAAAATTATTCTTAAATTTCTTCGACGCTCCTCATTAGAGATGCAAAATGATTTCACCCGTTTAACGAATGACACGTGAACAAAATACGAGACTTGTCATTTCTCTTCTTGTGCTTAACCCATTTATTCCAGCCCCCTTTTTTAAAATTTGTTCGTGTATTGTTATTTTTCAAGAAAAAAACAAACCAAAAAAAATGACAAAACGACCTTGTGTGGTCGATTTACAGCTGCTAGGCCTAACATGTCTCACCTTTTAAAGGTGCATAGGCCAAGTTCTATATTATTTGTCCAAAACTTGTATTTCTAGACGCAATAATACAATGAATGAACATTTCTTACAAAAATGTGAGACATTCTATTGGGATTACTCCGTGGTTAATTGAGATTTTTACATTATTATAGAAATTTTTTGTTGAAAGTAATAATATAATAAATAAATTTATCTTTTTTTTAATAATTTAAAATTTAAAATGAAAATGTTTTATAAAATATAACAAAGAATCCAGTTGTAAAATATTCTCTCATGTTCAAGTAATAAAAATAAAGAATCTCGGGACTAATTAAATAATTATGTCATGTGATCTTGAAAGTTAAAAATCACAACACCTGTTTGATTCCACTGAAACTTCAGCAATTTTTCGTTCTCTCTCTCTCTCTCTCTCTCTCTAAAGACCTCCCATTATTTCTAGAATACACGTTTCTTTATTATTTTTCACTACACATTCTTATATAAATTATAGCGGCAAATCCAATTTTTATTTTATTTTTTAACCACACATATGCATTTTGTGCAAGAAAAGATACTCAAACAGGCTCTAAAATATACAGATGAATGGCCCCACTCTAAATTCAAATTTGACTTCTGTAACGTTTATATTCCAGGTAATTAGCACAAAACATCCTTGACATTTGTCCCTAATATGGAATACATCCATATTCTTTCATTTTGGTGCAAAATCCCTCTAGATGACATTTTTTACTTTTTTTTCAAGAATACTACATTTTCTTAAAAAAGTCTTTTAAAATGACGAATATCTCTTTAAATAAAACAAAAAGAAAAGAAGAAAAAAAAATAAAGAATTAATTGCAACTGTAATTCTAATTTTTATTCTTTTAAAAAAAATGCAAACGAGACCTAAATGAATAATTAAAAATTTAAATGTACATATAAGTTAGTTTTTATATTTCATTCATTCATTCATTCATAAAATTAAATAAATAAATAAATAATTTTCACTATATTTTATTTCGCTAATTTTTAATATTATTGGCATATAAGTTAGTGTTTATTTACTATTTCATCTTCAATGAACTTATTT
>CAIGRP010043173.1:0-39175 GCA_903798385.1 Fraxinus cuspidata
TTGGTTGTTTGGTTCATTATTCTTGCTTCAAATTCTAAACCGAATTATTCTTTGGGCTTTTTTGGGATCGTCAATCTTTTGTGGGGTTGCGTAGTGATCGTTGCTACCTGGTTCTCATCATGCACTCTAAGAGTCAGTTTGGGAAGACAATGCAGGAAAAATATTGGACAGGGACAAGGAAATAATAAGCACTAAGATAAAAATTTCTCTTGAGAAAAATGAGGTAACTAGGTAAAGAATGCCAACCTGAGTTGTGATATATTTTTAGATTCTGGCAAAAGGTATAAGCTGTTAAAACTTGTTAGTAATGATCACAATTGTTGAAAATGAACGGGTGGCTAATCAAATCTTAAGACAAACTAGCCAAGTAATGCGTAACCCACGCTTGCCCAAAAGAGTTATGGGCCAATAACCAGGAAAAACACAAAGCCCATCGGTGTGCATAAAACAATATTGTTTGCCAACACGTTATACATGTTCCCCCCAAACGAGCAAGGATGAGCAAGAAGAGGCAAATAATCCTCAATAGCTTCGCCAATCATAGCATAAGGCAACTAAAGTCCTAGATTTAATATAAATAATAAAACCGAACTTTGGGAGACTATTTATCAACCTTCGAAATAAAGTTCGCAAACCTAGCTAGCTATTAGCGTAGTGAAAAGTGTGCGAGGAGAACAAAGTAACAGAAGACTCTTCTAAAATATTATGAACTATTTTTCATGTCGAGGCCAATTAAAGGCTATCAATAAAGGGTTCCTACGTAAATGAATAAAGAGTGACTATTAATCGAATCTGTTAGAAGATATCAAATAAGGAGCCTTCATTTGTCATTCCCTTAGATAGACCAAACTATCCCAAGACTTCGAATGAAATATATAATACCCTCTCATTTGAAAAAGAAAGTAATGCAATTTACATATCTCCATCTCAAATGGCCTTTTCTCCTCTTGCTCCAATTTAAGCATCGAGACTACTGAGTTTAGGAGGTAAAACTCAAAATCAGGTAAGATGATTTGTTGATTGTATTTGTACTGTCAATTGATTGTAATTGTTTAATCAATAAAATTGTTAATCATATGCCTAATCCGTTGAAATAGTGAAACTTGGATGTTAAACTCGAAAAACCATTATATTATACATTCTTAGATCACTTTATATATAGTTTAGGGGGTGATTGAACTATTGTAAGAAGATATTAAGATAAATGGGGATTTAATGCGTGTAAATTCTTGTGTGGATTGTTCAATGCCATAAGATGAAAATTAAGTGAAAATCTTAAATTAGAGGCCGGTTATTGAGATTTAGTGTTTAATGAGGGTTCATGAGAAAAAGCTACCCTATAAAATATCATAACGAGGACACCTATTGAAAATTGCAAAAAAAAAAAAAAAGGAATAAAGCTACTGCATGAAATTGAATGCATATAGCAAATACAAAAAAGTTGGTACATGAAACAGAAGATGCACTACATGTATTGATTAAGTCTCAAACTCTTATTTTATAGAATTAGACTTTTAACAAGTGCTTATTATCATGGTAGAGTCTCATAGGTTGAACCAATCAAAATATGTGAGAATCCTTGTTTTTATATGCTGACTTGCAATTGTGAGATCTATCCAAACTAGAGAGGGTGTGATTAGTATATAAATTTAACCTAAGATCAAACATTGAGAAAAGAGTTAAAAGAATAAATTTGTGGGAGTGTATCTTAAGAGTTGAGAAAGGAAATATTTGAAGATTAAGGATTGAAAATTAAAACAATTTGTTAATTTATGATGTTTTATCTAATTCTTTACACACAAACATCAATTTTACATTGTACAAGTAGAAATTTATTTTTGTATTGTGATTTTGAAGTTGTTCATGGATTTGATATAATGATTCTACTCCTAAGACAAATGACGTATTATATCACCAAAAACTAATTGCATGCTTGGTTGTTGAGATAGATTATAATTTTATTTGAGGACAAATAAATATTCAAGTTTGGAGTGTTTGATAAGAATATAAAATTTATACACGTATCGAGGCCTTTAAATGTAGATATGTAGGAGTATTTGATGAAAAATAACTTAATCTCTTGTATATTTTGTTTATTATGTGAAACTTAATGATTGAAGTAAAATTAGAAGAAAGGAACGAAAATCAAAGAAAATGGTGATTTTCAAAATTTAGGGATTGAAGTGCAAATATTGAAAAGTTATTTCGAACCATGAAATAATGATAGAAGATCATTTGGGAACAATTAGATGAGAATAGAAGTCAAATGATGGAAATTACGGGTGAAAAAAAGACTCAAATTGAACAATTAAAATGTTTATGGGCCAATTTGAATGAATACGAAAAATGGTGAAAATTATAACCATGCGATAGCATGGGGTAAACCTCATGCAATAGCAAGGCACAAAAATTTGGAACCCAAGAGAAAAATGATTATACCATGCGATTGCAAGGGTTTATACCATTCGACCACATGGTATAAAAAGTAGTTGACGAGCAAGTTTCCTTCTACAATTAAAATTCCTCTTGAAAATCAATTTTGGACGAAATCTTGACCTAATTTCAACCTATTTAAATAGAGAACAAGAGCAAAACATTGGAGGATCTCTCTCTAACCTCTCATATCACATTAAGTCATAAAATCTTACAATAATGAGGGACAAATTTACCATCTTTTGGTAGAGAAGATCAAACCTAGCAAGAAATCCAAGGCAAATTACACCAAGAAGGTGAAGAATCAAGGCTTGGAAATGAAGATTCATAACAAGAAATTGCTTCTACATATTTCTTGTATTCATACGCATTTCGAGTGGTGTCTTTTCATTGTTTTTCTTGAATAACACTGGAAACATGCTAGGCTAGATTTTCTTTGTAATGGATGAAGAAAAACTTATTATTTCTTAATTTTAGTTCAAAGACCAAGTAATTTGGTTAATTTTTGTTTTTTTATTAATCTTATATGCTTTGTTGCATTACTTAATTGCTTGATCACCAATTAGGTAATTATTTGGTTATTATAGTTTCGGAATGTTCATAACATGTTTAGAATTTTGCATGATTAATATGTGAGCAATAGATATCATGAATACCATTATGACATATGCAATCACCTAGATAATAATGTAATTGAATGCGTTACTTTGCTTATGAAATCGGAATAGAAATATGATCGGGTCGTGGTATGAATAGGTTTAACTTTCCTTTGAATTATTGATTATCAAGATAACAAATCTAACTACATTACACAGTTGGAGAAATGAAAATAGGATAATAATAGGTGAGTTCAGAATTTCAACAAATTTATTCACATATTCAAATGAAAACATTTTTAGATAATTAGTAAATTAATTTAGATACAAATCAATAATTTTTTGCGTTACGTATATTTGAATTTTATAATGTAGTAATACAATTCAATTTAAAGTTTATTCATCATGGGATGATACTCTCTACTCACTAAATTATTAATTGTTAATGATTTCGTACGCTTACAAGTTTTGCACAAACATTTATCGGTTAAACTAGGTTAAACTAGTATCATGAATATAAGTTGCCCAAGAGAAAATTTGGAAGTGTAAAAGAAACTTAAACTTGAAGAATTACATTCATATGAGTTTCGAGGTAATGTTGATTAAACTTTGTGTTTTAGGTTAAAATTTGCATTGAAATAGTTTCTTCGTTAGTTTATATATGAAGCATGTGTTAGAAATTTACTTAACATACGCAGCGGAATTTAAACAATATTTCAATTCCCACCAAAGATCTTCTTTGTGTTTAAAAAAAAATTGTGATATGAATTATACATTTATTGAATTTTATAAACTTCTTTTCTTATCTTGAGCGCGATCAATCATAATCTACAATCTAAAACTATCCAATTGTTAAGCATCCAATGAGAATCCACACAGAGAACAAGAATTAGAGAATCAAAGTTTCTTTTTACATGTGTTAGTAAGATAATAAATTGTGTTGTATTATTTCTCAAACTTTAATAGCCTATTAATAAAAGTTCAAGTAGACTTGGCCTGACGCTTAAACTTAACCCGATATAATGTTTAAATAATTTAACTAATTAAACATGGTCCATTAGTCATTTAATATGATTAATTAATTTGGCTCATTAATAAGTAACATAATTAATTAATTGTCTAAAACTTGTTAATTAATTAATTAGCATATTTCATTCATCTAGTTCTTCTTAAGTGTGTGTTCCATTAGGTTTTCGATCACGATACCTAACGACGTGAATTATTATTTTGATCTAATCAAAATAAGATAAATTAAAACACTCTTTTAATTTATCATTAACTCACCTAGATTAATTATTTTATATTCGTCGTCTCAAATTGATATCTAGCAATGTATCAGGGTAATACATGTGACGAAAAATATCACGTGGTATGATGAAACCAAAATGTCTCATTTACCATGAAATTATAATCCCTTCATCAATATGATTCGATTAATTACGAGATATGAAATATGTCGATCTCAATTTTCGATCATATCTTTAATCCAACTATTAAATCAATGGAAGTCGAAAATAGAGACTTATGAGTACACATTGGCTAATGATTTTGTTATCAACTTAACTGAATGAAATGTACATATTTTAACTACATATTTTTCATCATATCACTATTTAAAATACATTCTTTTCTCAATAATATCCATCAAATACCCCCTAAATGAAACGTAGATCATAATCTCTTACTATCTAAGAGTGATGAATCATCTATTGATCATTCACAACTTTCATATGATTCTTGACATATCCGAACGATGTCGTATTAACGACTCTTGGCAGAGTAATATCCAACATCACCAAAGTATGATTGCCTTTATAGAAGGTACTATGATGACCTCAAGTCGAATGACCAATTTCACTATTGAATGCTAGAGATTAACCACTGACACTCAGAGAGTTATCCATGTAGAATCTCTCATACGGGTCTCCAATGTTTTGTTCTTTAACGAAATTTTCACGTGATCATTTAAAAGTCTCTACATTTTAGCCTGTAAGACCAGTTACTCACTTCAAAAATAAGAAATGCCACACATGATAGTTTATTCATAATAAAGATATTCGTATCTCATTATTACTTACGGCCACGAATGATTTAAGATTCAGTCATATGTAATTTGTATCCCACAATCACAACTCCTTGTGATTAGCAAATTCCTAATATTTGAATCTACGAATGCTTTTATTTAATTTATCAGAATATTAATTGAATTAAATAATATATCTACCATAAATAAAATGCATCAGCTATATATTAAAAGTGTTTAAGTCCAAAATCGATTAAGCCTAGGGCATAGCACTTATAAACTCCCACTTGCACTAGATCCAATCACTTTTGTATCTTATACCATAAGAGTCTACATGATGATCACGTTTATGTTTTAACAATTCTTTGTCAGTGGATCCGCAATTTTATCAATTGTTTGAACTCATTCTTTTTTTACGTCATTTCTTTGTATTATCTCTATGATGAGATGAGATCGTCTTAACACACGTTTGGAGCATTGATGAGGCCTTAGTTCATTCGCTTATGTGATGGCTTCATTGCTATCACAATATAGATCAGCGATGTTAGGACCTAGTCCAAAAGTTCAATAATGAACTTCTTGATCCAAACTGCAACTCTTTGCTGTTTCTAAAGTAATGGTGTATTAAGTTTTTGCTATTGAATCAACTGTAATTTCATGTTTGGAACATTTCCAACTAATCACTCAATTATTAGAAGTAAACATATATTTAAATTGAGACTTCTATATCCTAATCTGACTGGAAGCTAGCATCTGTGTATCCTTAAACTCTCAGTCCATTTTCTCCATATAAAAGTTTATTTGCCTATGTAGACTGGGATATGTCAAGTAATCTTCAAGATTTATCTCTATAGATCAGGTTGCGTCTCTCATATCTTTCATGGAAAATTTCTTCGACGACCATAATTTCAACGACTGAAATATAGGGATGTCATTTTCTATTAATAATATGTCACCGATATGTAATATTAGGGATACGACAACCCTTCCACTATCTTCTTGTAAGCATATGGTTCATCTTAATTTTTGATAAATCAATTTTTTTTAATTATCTCATCAAAACGAAGATTCCAGCTCCCATAGGCTTGCTTTAATCAATATATGAACTGATTTATCTTACATACCATGTTACCATCTTCGGATTCAAAACCTTCGAGTTGTGTTTGTACATTACTTCTTGCAATTTCTCATTTAAGAAAATCAATTTTGATATCCAGTGTCATAACTCATTATCATGATATACAACTATTGCAAGCAAAATCTGAATGAACTTTTGCATGGCTGTAGGCGAAAAGTTTACATCAAAGTCAACTCCTCGTCGTTGTTTGGAACCTTTTGCTACTAGCATTGCTTTGTACATATGGATGTTCACATCCATGTTGACATTTTTCTTATAAAACCATTTACAACATGTAGGTTATAGCCCTTCAGGAAAATCGACCAAGATCCAAACCTTGTTTACATACATTGAATTCATTTCAAATTTCATGGCCTCTATCATCTATTTGAGTCAAAATTTTGGCTTTACATCTTTAATTAGTAGGTTTATCATCCTCAATTAGTAATACTTGATTAGTAATCATGGGTTGGTACCTTATAGGATATCAAATGATCCTACAAGATTTACACAGACCCGACATGTCCTCAGAAGTTTATACTTTTTGATCAAGAGTATGTTACTTAGCTAGTGTTGGACTAGACTTAGGTTCAATTATATCTATGGATTCTTGAACTCTTTCAAGATCTATTCTGCTCCCATTGTCCTCTCCTAAAATGAACTATTTCTCTAGAAATTACAGAATTGATATCCAATTGTCTCTTTTCGATATTTCACAAACATGTATTTATCGGATTCAGTGTCATACTTATCCGATTCAGTGTGATTCACATAAGCATCACAATTCAATATTTAATATGTGACAAGAAGAGACTTCTACTTTTCCGTAACTCATTTGAAATTTTGTCGACCAACTTAGATGGGACACGATTTAGTGCATAGCACGATGTAATTAGTGCATGACCTAAAAGGATTTTAGGAGGTTTGGATGGCTTATTATTAATCGCATTATATCTAACATTGTACAATTCCTCTATTCAGATACATCATTGGGCTGCGGTGTATGTGAAGGAGTCCACTACGAGATAACCTTATTTTTATTTAGATAATTTAAAAATTTAGCTTTAAGATATTCTCTATCTCGATAAGATCTTAGTATGAGAATACCTTTATCTAATTGTTTCTCTACTTCTTGCTTGAATCCCTTGAATATTTCAAGAGCTTCATACTTGAATTTCCCACTATGTATAATGAACATTTCATAGACATCACTATGTATTAGGCCCTATAATTGTGGCAGCTCTTTCTCCTTTTTAAGTAAAAGAGAATTCGGTCATCTAGCTAACACGCATGATTCACATTTTTATAATGATTCAAAATCATTTTACCTCAAATATCCATCTCTATGCAGTTTGAAAATGAGTTTTTCATTTATGTGACCCGGTGTACATTGTTAGTGATAGGTATTATTTAGATTATCACTTTGATAACTTTTATTTTCTATATCATAATATAAGACACAATATCTAGAATATTACTTTTAATTTTGTAATTTACCATAATCATAAAATATCTTATCAAAATAAAAGGAACAATAGTTGTTTTTAACATTTACAATTCATGTCCAAACATGAAATTGATTTAATATTCTGGTAATGGTGGGTACAATGTAGTATTTATTTAATTATAATACTAAGCCCAAAGGCAATGACAAGAAGTATGCTCTTACAAGCAATATGGCAACACTTGCTCATTTCCAACATGTAGGTCAACATTTTCCTTCTGCAGTGGTCTACTTCTAGTTAGTTTCTCCAAATTTATACAAATATAAGATCTTTATCCGGCATCTAATACCCAAAATGTTAATGTAGTAGACATATTAAACCTCAATAGTAAAGATTTCTGATGTGGAAGGTTCAAAAGACTTCTCTCCATTCAAGCTCTATGAAGTAAGCCTTGCTGTTCCACTTCGAATGACCTTTCATTCCGAAATGAGAACAATGGTCATTAGATCTAGTATTTCGTTCTTTGCTTTTACTATCTTAGTCATCTTGGATGCTTTCTTAAAGCCTTCTTTAGATTTCCTCTTAGTACCATTAAAGGAATCAATGGCTTGCCCACTCTAATTGTGAGGTTAGGTTAACAGTGTTTTACATGTTCGGCAATTCAGAGAGTATGCACTCGAGCTTATTCATATTTAAAATTCACAATTAGTTTATGAATAATTCTCTGGTGGAAATTTTAGAACCAAGTCAATACTTAGTTCACAGTCCATGACTAAATCTAATTTAGACAATTCTCACTAAAGCTAATCTTCTTCAGTACATGAGCATGGACTAAAGATCCTTATGCCATTTTCCACTAGTATAGTTGCTAGAAAATCTCATATATTTCCGCGCGTCATTGTTCATCATTCAACTCCTTGAGATGAAAATTTATTGTGTTAGCATTTATACTCTCATGTTGCTTTTATAGCTCAGGTGACATAGTTGCAAGCATCACATGTGTTGTATTACTATCATCATCACTATGTCTATATAGCAATCACATTTTTCTTAGTCGAGTCATCAGCAAATGCCTTTAGAAAGAACTATTCAAAGACATAACCAATTTCTTATGCCAGAGAAAAAATCTCAGATTAGGCACCAATCAAGAAAACTTGGTTTAGTTGTTGGCATCTAATATGCCTTTCAAATACACATGAACCACTCATAATTCAATAAACGTAAATTACGAAAAGTAAAAGAATAATATATAAAATAAATCAATTAATTTAACATGGTTCTTTATTATAGAATCCACTATTTAACTCAAATTTATAACCCTCTCACATAAATTTATGGAATCCATACTCGATTCTCAGTCGGCTAGGATCTCATTTGTTATATTAAGACCTTGAGTATACTTAACAAACCTTAATAAAACATTTGGATAGATACTATTATCAATTGTATTTCCATACAACTCACGGGACATTAAGTTGACAATTATTTGTCTTCACACATCTTATGTATTAACTTAACATACCTCTTGAATTTCTTCTTGTGTGTTCAACAAATGATAAATTTTAGTTAAGTCGAACCCATCATTCAGAAATATCTAATATTTCATAGAGTCAAACATAATTATAGTAGATCAGCCCTGGGTGTTCCCAACAAGTTGAGATCGATTGAGAACTCTGATTTTTCATTATAATGATCGAAGGTGAATATAAATCCGACTTAATATTTTAGTGAGGAATTTATCATGCAAATGTCTCATCATAATAATTATATATATCTTATCATGCATCTAGAAAATAAACATACCTATAATAGTATGGATGATGATGAACTAATTACCATCTAGCTTTCCCCAGCCCTAAGGAAGACTAGTTGGTTAGTTCCTAGCGAGGATTGTATTGCCTTAATATCAATGCACTATCTCTATGGTCTCCTTCTCTTCTTGATCTCCAATGAATTCAGTTGAAACTTGTGTCATATACTAGTTGGTACACAAGATCAAATAATTGGACACGTGGACTCATAATAATTACAACAGACTCACATGTCCAAAATAAACAAGAGCTCACAGACCCATAAAACAGCAAGAATTAAAAACTAGCCATTCAACACATCCATATGGTCAAATCCATAATCATCCACGAATTATACATTCATAACATAAATGTATTTTTATATAATATCTAATATTATATGCAAATATGTTTCAAATTTCTAGCAATTAAGGTCGTCTAAACTAATTTAGACAAATTGATTGGAACAATTAAATAATTAATTTACGGATTTATTTAATTAAAATCAAGTTTTTTAAAATTCAGAATTAAAGTCCAACTCTAATTCCACAATTAGATGGAGAATTTATTTAATCGAAATCAAAATTTAATTAAATGTCAAATTAGAGTCGAACCCTAATTCTAAATTATGAGGTGAATTAATTTAATTAAAGTTTAGAGTCCAACTCTGATTCCAGAATCAGAGGGCAAATTTATTTAATAAAATTAAATTTTAATTAAACACCAAATTAGAGTCTCTAATTCCAAATTATAGGGTGGATTAATTTCATTAAATATCAAATTAGAGTCTAACTCTAATTTCAAGATTTTATTAGAGAGATATTTTAGTTAAAATCAAATTCTAATTAAATATTAAATTAGAATCCAACTCTAATTGCAATTGAATTAACATTTTAATTTAGGATAAAACTCCTAAATAAAATAAAATTCAATTTAATGTCAAATTTTAATGTTTAAGTTAGAATCCAATTTTAATGCTAATATAAAAAAGTTGTCAATTTTAAATAAAAATTTAAATAGGTCAAAATTGAAATTAGATCAAACCTTTTCAAAATCAAAATTTAAACCCCGCTCAAAATTTGCATTCAAAATCCTTTTGAAAATTACATTCTAACCCAATTTGGAATTATAAGTATGCCCCTTCAATTTCTGAAATTGTTTACTTTTAAATTTTCAATTTGACCCCAAAATGATATTGCAAATAGGGGTATGCAATTTCTTAAATTGACAAAATAAGCCCCACCTTCGATTCACCCAAACCCTAAAAATATTCTCTTCCATTCTTTCATTGTCGACAGCAAACGCTACATATCGGATATAATGGCAGTGTGTTGTTTGCCTATCTAACATTAATGACGCACAAACGTGACAAACATTAATGACGCACAAACGTGACAGATGCAGTGCACGGCTCCTTTGCAACTATTGGCAACAGTGTTGCGCGCTGGTTCAAAAATTCTCAGCAATGCTATTGACAGAGACAAACAGCGACGGTTGGCACCACTACAAAGCATGCGGCAGCAGCTACCTCGCACGACAGAGTACACCACCGCATGGTACTACTGTCAAGGCTGACGACCATTCTTGTAGTTGCCTTCTACTTCCAATCCAATTTTACAACTCAAAATTATTATAATTATTATTCTTTCAAAAACAGATTTTTAAAGATAGAAAAAATAATTTTTCTAAATTGCTATATTCAAGAAAAATATAAACAGTCAACTTTTGATTTTTTCAAAATACAAAACAATTTCTAACAAACACAAAATAGGTTCTGATGCTACTGTTGGGAGTTTACTTAACATGCATAGTGAAATTTAAACAATATTTCAATTTCCATCAAAGATCTTCTTTGTGTTTATAAAGAAAATGTGATAGAAATTATATTTTTGTTAAATTTTACAAACTCATTTGCTTATCTTGAACATGAACAATCATGATCTACAATCCAAAGTTGCCCAATTGTTCGTCTCCAATGGAAATCCATACAAGGAACAAGGATCAAAGATTATAGTTTCTCTTTTCTTGTGCTAGCAAGATAATGAAATGTGTCGTATTATTTCTCAAACCCTAATAGCTTATTAATAGAAGTCCAAGTGGGTTTAGCTTGACACTTAAACTTAAGGTCCAATTAATTAATTCTTTTATTCTTTTAATTCTCCTTTTGTGTGTGGCTTATTTGGTTCCCGATCACGATACCTAATGACATGAATTATTATTTTAATCTAATCAAAATAAGATAAATTAAAACATAATTTTAATTTATCATTAATTCACCTAGATTAATTACTTCACATTCGTCGTCTCCGATTGATATTCAGCAATGTGACGAGAAACACATGTGACGGGAAATGTCACGTAGCATGTCAAAACCAAACGTATTCATTTACCATGAAACTATAATCCCTCCGACAATATGATTTGATCAATTATGAGATATGAAGTGTGTCAATCTCGATTATAGATCGTATCTTTCATTAAAAAATATTAAGTTAATATAAGATGAAAATTCTTTTCGACTTATGAGTACACCTAGGCCAAGGATTTAGTATGAACTTAATTGAATGAAATGTATATTATAATCTTATACCATCTAAGAGTGACGAATCATCTATTGAGATTTTTAACATACCGGAACGATGCCGGATTAGCGAAGCTTGATGGAACAACATCCAACATTCACAACCTTTATATAAGACACTATGATGACCTTAAGTTGAACGACCATTTCACTACTGAACGTTAGAGTTTGATCATGGCAATCAATTATCCTGTGGAATCTCAACAGCAGGTCTCCAATGTTTTGTTCTTTATCAAAACACCTACATGTTCATTTAAATGTCACTACATTTTATCTTCTGAGATCAGCTACTCACTTCTAAAGTGAGAATTGCCACAAGTGATTGTCTATCGATAATAACGATATCTGCATCTCGTTATTACTTACAATCACGGATGATTTAAAATTCGGTCATATATAATTTGTATCTCACAACACAATTCCTTGTTATTAACAAACTACTAACACTTGAATCTTCGGACTCTAATATTTAATTTATTAGAATATTAATTCAATTAAAAAATAGATCAGCCATAAATAAAATACATCGATTATATATTAAAAGTGTTTATGTCGAAAAAAAATCGATTGGACCTAGGTCATAATAATTACAGCAGGGTTGGGCATAGAGTTTGTATATAATTGCATAAGATATTGTTGTTATTATATTTTGGGTTAGTTCTAAAACTAAATAGGATACTCTTTTCCCTTGATTTTCTAGGACATCAAAGTGTTTGACAAAAATGTCCTAACAGAAATTTACACCTACATGTAATGACATGATGTATTTGAATAAACATCATATGACTTTTACATAAATTTTGGAAGTATCCTTGTTAAGTTTACGACAATTCCATAAACTCGAACAATTCTACATCTTAGTCTCTTTTTAAAACATAGAATCCTATGCTTCAATTGCTACTTCGAGAAAAGAAGTTTCATTGGGGAGGTGGTATCTTCTAGTGTAAGCTTAGTTGTTGAAACTCACAACATGAATAATCATAAATTACGGGTCAAAAATCCTTATTTGAAATGACGAATTTCAAAATCATTATATTGTTGAATCACCCTACATTTCAAAACTTCAAAATTTGTTTTTTCTTGTTCTCCAATGATCCCAATCCCGATCACAATGAAAATTGAATTATTATCCACAATCTAAATGCTCAATTTTATGACTTTTCATGTCATTTATGTAGTTCCCGGCATTTTTCTTTTTTTGAGTGAATTTCTATACGAATTTCACTTAGTTTCTACCATCTTTCTCTATCCATTGCTAGACAAAGTTTGGAGGGTTTTATCGGAGTTATGAAAGGTCATGGGGAGTTGTAGATTTAAATTACAAATTCAAATCACTCCTTTCAACCCTTTTGATATCCTGTGGGTCGGGTCACCTAGACCCATACTTTCTAACATTTCTCCCTCACACATGATGGGCTTGATCCGAACTACAAGGGACAACGAATGTCACGAGTTAGACCCTTCTTAAGATCTATCTCACAAAAATTCATACTAGAAATAGATCGTGTGACCAACAAGTAATATTAGAGCTCACGATACTATAAACATGTTAGGGATATGTAGTAGCTAAACTAAAGGAACATTACATCTCACTCTACCTCAAACTAATTTCTAACATTAATTCAAGTAGTTTTGATCCCTTAAGTATTTATGCAACATACTTTGAACCCCACATCTTATCATTGTATTCACAATTATGCCATATTCCCTAAATGGTTAAAAACAATTGTTCAAGCGATGAATACAAATATAAATGTTGCTCAAAATAGTTTTTCTTTCCTACTTGAATCCTTCAACTTTAAAATAGCTTCTTTCCTAGACATGTCATATCAAAGTGAATAAATCGTAGTAAGTGGAAGCATGCTAAAGTAGCAACACCGAAATAGAATATCAAGAAACGGTCGAAAGTCATTAGGGTATATATGAGGTTATATAAACCTCAATGTCTCACACAATGAGGAAATAAGGATTCATTCACTCATTTACCAAATATTGACCATAAAAGCACACATACTATGATGTTTTCTCCATTTCTTAGGGCGTATGCCATATCCTTTATAAACAAATAATATCGTACAGATCCTAATTATGGTATTGTTCGATGCCTAACTTGAGTTCTCCTTATATTTATTCCTCTAGGCAATATCACTCAATCTGGCTATAAAAGAGTTCTAATGGATAGTGAAATCCATAACGATTACTTATTATAATCTCATCTTGATATCTTATCAAAACGACTAGATAATGTGCACATCACAATCACTAAGTCTCATCTAAGCCAATCTCAATCTATTTGACATACTTTACCTGTGCGTGTAAAATATTAACTCATAATCCCAACAATAGAGTACAGTGAACTCAAAATTGTTTATCTGCGGGCACATAAAACTTAATCATGAGTTTTCTAATACTCTAAGTATCATATTCTACGTAATTTTAGAGATTCAACATTACCAACAAATATATTTCTAAATATCTTTAGACTATGATGATTACATACCATCATTTACGTATATATATTGCAAAGACACTTTCTTTGCTTAATGTCTTTGATAGAAATACCATCGAGTGTTTGGTTTCATTGTGATACTTGAGATCCTCACACATGAGATAATTACATAATTATCATTGATCTCATATTTTCAACTAGTATCATTAGATACCGAATACACCAAATAATTTCTTCAGCTGCCAAGATATATACTACAAAATATGCTTCTTGCTACTCTATATAGAAAGATTGTACAAGTCTAATAACTATTTGTGCTCAATTAACTCTTATATTTAGTCGACATTTGCATATCTAATCCAATCATTAGTTATTCTTTCGAAAACAATTAGAATAATTGACGGCAACACTATTTAGGTATCACAATATCCCTTCTAAAGCTAATGTTGATACCTACTGACTAGAATCAAGGCACAGTGTATGCATCATAGCATACTTTTAGCTCCTAACCGTGCTAGATATGGTTCTCTGGATTTTTTCTTTTGTACACTTATGGAGTCTTTGGACATTTATGGAGACTTATATAGTCGTCTTCTGATATGGGAATATCAACATGGTAGCAATATTTCCACGGTTAAAAATACTCTTATAATATACAACTCTTGTGACAAAGTAAGAAGACTAGAATAATTGTTCAATACAAACTGTGTAATTTGATAAACACGTCCTTCATCTCAATAAATTGAGGGCAACCATTTCAAAATGGTCTCTGTATACTTCTTCTCATGCTTAGCCAATCCAATATCATTAATATTAAAATTAGAATTATAACCTACCATCATACATTTACATAAATACAGTGATTTTCATCCATATGATGGAATATTTTTTAAGTTTTGAACCCTATTAAAAAACATGTACCACTATTATGATGACTGTAGTAAGCCATGTGTATAACTATAAAGTTATCACATTACTAAAAGGCCTATAACATGAATTCTACAAGTCGAATCATGTGTATCTCTTTATTCCATTGTCATTTGAGAATAAAATACTTTAAGTCTATTTGATGTAATTCTAAATTTAATCACACTATTACGGCTAGCATAGGTATACAAAAGTGAATCTCACTATAGTGAAAAAAATTTTATCTAAATCAATACACTCATATTGAATATAACATTTTTTAAAAGAATGAACTTTATCTACATAAACTCGTTAGTCTTCCACTTATTTTTCAAGAACATAAATATTCTCAATAAACTTAATATCTAATTAAAACTTCCACCACATACCAGATATGGTTGAAATTCTGTACTCCATAAATATACTTCCATCACTATCCTCAATTTTTTTTTTGTACCATATACGTAAAGGATCTTCTAAATCAATAATTATTGAAAATAAATAGCTCTGACTTGGAGACAGGATTGCTCACACTTGGAGACAGATTACTTCTAATTGAATTAAAAGTTTAAAACAACTTTTGTGAATTCAAAACGGATTCACCAATACATATAATATTAATTTCAATAATATTCTCTAGACTTTTGTCCCTCACTTGGAAAAAATATCAAATGTCATATCTTATGATCCAATATCCATCCAAAATCTCACTTAAGTACCTTTTTGAACTATTATGTGTATCTTAGATAGATACATCTCGTTCTTAACAAACTCATGTTTTCAAACTCATTTAGAAAATCCAAAAACTTACATAGTTAATCATAAGAGGCCAATTTCTCCACTTTGTAACAAGAAATTGCATGTACCAGCCATATAAACCTCCACTCCATATTCATTATTTTTATATACCTCTATTGTATCAAGCTAAAGACTCGACAATAGATTAAAAATACTTCTTGATCTCATATAAAGTGGGTTTCTAATTCTAGAATCCACTATGCATAGTGTTGACACGTAAACAACACTAAGAGGAATACATTCAAACCGTATAGTTGAAACACTTGAACTTTAAGTAAGATACTTCTTGATCTCATATAAAGTGGGTTTCTAACATTTGAATCCACTATCCACACAAGATAAGATCCAAAATATATAGTGTTGACACGTAAACAACACTAAGAGGAACATATTTAAGTGCAATATCACTTAGCCTAACTACTTTCGAGTTAGTAGATTTAAACCATATGGTTGAAACACTTGAACCTTTATAATATTAGTCATTTACCTCAACCACTTTCATATACTTCTATTTGATATATTCTTCTTGGTCTATTTTTCCAGTATTCTCATTATCTGCATTTGTTTTAACTCATTTAAAGTTTAAGATCTAAAATCTTATATGAACTAGAACTACACAAGCATGTTCTCGAGATTTAGCAACATCAAGTCGTACGTGTTTTAACTCACATAGTGGACAGTATCAATAGAGAAAATTGATGCTTTAATTTGTAAGTCACATTGGAAAAAATGTCAACACTATGTTAGCCATCTCAACTTAGTCACATTAAAGGAAGGGTTCATCTATAATAGAATTTAACAATTCAACTCCTCAAATACTAGAATCTATCATTTTCCGTACTTGACAAAGTTCTTATCTTTATTCTCAAGTGTAGTATGACCCACATCAGGTCTTTTATTACATGATTGACACTATCTAAAGATTATATTCTTCTAGTATACTCAAAATCTTATCATTCCATAAGTTATCGCATTTATCTTATCACCTTTATTAAGGTCAACAACTATAAATTTTGATATCATGATCTATTAGATTTTAGTGACATTTTTATCCTTAATCAATGCCCATTTATGCACATATACAATTTTGTATTAATGCAAATTAACGTATATGACAGTTCAACATTAGGCACGTAGTCGAAAGTTTACTATGTTCCCAATTATCATCCGCAATCCTATTGTTTCATTATCAAACTTAATTTCATAACAAACAATTTCATGAGTTCTAAGCGAGAATTACATTAAGTCTTTCAACTTGAGAACTCCCACTCAATTAATGAATCAAAATAGTTATAGGTGACATTTTTTCTAATTCTTTCAATCATCGAACTATCACTCAACTGACAATCAATATGTCTAAGTAAGAATCTCACTAATTCTACTGACCTTAGAATTTATAACAATTCATGAATTAACAGATATCGTGTAATTCAATAAGGTAATTCCATAATGTGCAGTAAAAACATAAATATAAACGCTTCTCCAATTATGACATATATTATGGTATCACAAATTAATTATTTTTTAAAATAATTCCAATTCTAATCTAATAATAAAACTCAATTTATTTAAGTTTTGTTATACAGATTCTCAACCTCACTTTAATATCTGTTGTGGCACAATCCCAACAAATGAGAAGTGACTCCTGAATTCTCATATTCTGCCTATCACCAAAAATGCGTCCCAAAAATATTCACTTATTCCACTAGGGTATGTTTCATATCCATTTTTAAAATTTTAAGAAACACATAGCTTTTCAAAAAGTTCTATAGCCCTTACTTTTCTATCCTTCGCTTCAAGGATGTTATGAGTGTGCATAGATCCAGTAATATCTTATTAAGCAAAGAAATTGAAAAAAAAAATCACAATGGATCACATAACCTAATCAAAGACTCACATAACTCATGAACGATATAAAACGTGGTATTTTAAATATTCTCAAAATATTTTTCGTTTCAGAAAAATGAGAGCACTTTTAAAAAATAGCTCCAACTAGCAAAATACTACTTGATAAATATTCTTGATTTTATAAAAAAATTAGAATTTACTGAAGTTAAAAAAATATTTTTAATGCTTTTTGAAAATTTATTTTTGGCATTAAAAAATTAATTTACTTATACTGAAAAGTCAAGAGTAATTCAGGAACCAATTTGCAATTTTTAGAATTAAATTGAGCTCTGCATGTACCCTCACTAGCGGGACCAGTCTGCAATAATTTCTTAAATTAATAAAAAAAAAAAGAGCCACCACACCGTCCTCTAAAAAAACTAAGTTCGACGTTCTGAGTTCATCTGTGTAGTTAGATTTTACAAAATCAATGTTTAAGGTTACATTTTGAACATCAACAGATATGCTGAAGAGTGAAAATAGCAAAAAAAAAAATCATGCAAATTTTAGATTTTCAACTAAATTTCGAGAAATCATAACTTCTTCGTTTCAAGACCAAAATTATTGATATTTATATCATTGGAAAGGTATCGAGAAGATCTATCCATAATGAGGAGAATGAAACATAGCGTAGAAGAAGTTATCATGTGATAAAGTTTTGGATTTTATAGATTTTCATGTAAAAATTCAGATTCATACCCAAACTTCAAAACATCATAACTTCTTTGTTTTAAGTTCTTTATATGGTTGAAAATCTCATTAAAATACATTTCTAATCATATTAATCTTACTACATAATTATCAATTTAAAGAAAGCGGGAAATTATCAAAAGATGTCATTAAAGATTATATGAGATTTCAAAACTTTACATACAAGATTCACAACCCAATTGTATCATGTAACGACATATTTAAGCATGTATTATAGCAAGGAATTCAACCTTATGGCTCACCAATAAAGTAATTCGAAACATAATTTAACATGAATTTCGGGTTATGTTTCCTTACTTGAAATGATGAATTACATGATCCTTATGTGGAAAAACATGTTTAACTGATGCAGTCCCAACAAAGTAAGCTAGCCAATTAGGACTGACTGGGTGATACAAGTTAACAGATTATTGGCTGCGCTTTTTTTAGGGTTTTCAAACCCTAACTGAGGTGCAATATTTGCCTACTTTAGCAGCATGTACTAGAGCATATGCTTACCATCTTGGATATGTTTGATTGGTCAAATAATTAAAAGACGGAAAGATTGTTTTAACAAATCAAAACTTTTCTTAATTTAATTATTGACCATATCAAATATATTTTATACGTATGCAGAAATATATACTTACCATCTTGGATATTTTTGATTGGTCAAATAATTAAAAGAAGGAAAGATTGTTTTAACAAATTTAAACTTTCTTTAATTTAATTAGTGGCCATATCAAATATATTTTATATGTATATAGAAATATATATTTACCTTAGTGGACTAGAGTTTGATTGGTGAAATTGTTAAAAGAAGGAAACATCGGTTTAACAAATTAAAACTATTTTCAATATAATTATTAACCATATTAAGCATATTTTATATTAATCTTACTGTGCAAAACTTCTATATTTTAGGTAAGATACATTTGTGCCTAGAAGGGGTCTTTACATAAGAAAAGAAAATCATTAAGGAATATAGAGAGGCTGTAATGCCCCAAATTCTGTAACCCAAAGCATTACCAAACCTGAATTTTTTAACGTAAATCTTTCAAATACGAGATTAAGAAAAAATTTTAAATTTGAATTTATTAATAAAAATCGTAAAATTTTAACCATTTTAAACATATGGACTTATAAAAATACAGAACAAAATGATTTGGAATGAGTTTTTAGAAAAAAGAGCAAGCGAAAATAGT
This sequence comes from Fraxinus cuspidata, assembly GCA_903798385.1. Classification (NCBI taxonomy): domain Eukaryota; kingdom Viridiplantae; phylum Streptophyta; class Magnoliopsida; order Lamiales; family Oleaceae; genus Fraxinus; species Fraxinus cuspidata. The sequence goes on from CAIGRP010043173.1 coordinate 19,921, forward strand.
TTTCTCAGTCGCATAGTGAGTTTACAAAAATTATTTACCTAGCAATCCTTGGCAAACATTTATGAAAATTTAGCAGAGAGTACATAACATATATAAGTACAACATATAAAAATCTGGGATCTCGACGATGATGTTTGAAGCACAAAATTATTTTTCAAATGGGCTGATATGTGTTTTCCGAATCTGACCGTTTCAATTTACTAAAAATGCTATAATAAATTCAATGGGACTTCAATCCACCAGTTTTCAATTGCATGTGATAGATAACTCATAAAAGGGTCATTTTACAATTTAATTAAAAATTGTAAAATAGAAACATGGCAAATGCTGAAAACTCATGAAAACATATGTCCAAATGTTAAACTTTACCGTCTCGAAATGTTAACTTAACCTACAAATCTTTGGACACCACAAGAGTTTTAAATATAAAAAGTGACTGCCTAAAACATAAGGAATCAATTTCTCTAAAATAAGTATGCCATTCATGCCAAGCCACTGCAGGATCTCCAATTACTCTCAAAATATTATATAGGAATGAGCATCTTAAAGAAATACTCAGTATGCTACACATGCTATATGAACATAATAATCATGCATCTAATCACATATTCTTATATGTTGCCTTCATGAATAAGCAAATCGATGATCAAATGATCTGCTTAAAGTTCTAATGAACATCTGCAACAATTAGTTAAACATATAATTTTGATCTGATGAGCCATCAGTTAAGAATATAATCTCCATGACGTTGACATTTAAGAAGAACTATTAAAGGAACTTCATACTTTACGATCACACATAATGAATAATATGTATGAATGGAAATTAAATTCATATAACGATCAATTTATTGTAAGAATCCTACCTTAATTCGGGGTGATAAGGCAATAATTACGTCGGACAAAACTCCTTTCTAAAATTTGAGACGTAGCTGTTATCTTTGTATATATTTTCAAATAGGAAGCCTTTGCGTGAATTTAAAAGGAATCCATCTATCATCGAAAGTTGGATGAAAATGGGTTTTCAAATAGTAGAGTTTGAATAGGAATAGGTTTCCGATTTAGTATTAGGATAGGGTTTAACAAATTTTAGGCTTGATTATAACTTAAACAAAAAAGATATGTATCGTCTGAATTAAAACTAAACACGTATAAATTGGTCCTTGAAAATATAAGGAGTCTGAATATATTTTGAGTTTTGGATTTGTTACGATTCCAAAAACTAACTCAATCCAAATTCAAATTCAAGTTTAATTTTAATTAAATCACATATAACAACTCCCATATAACTTTCATCCTAATTCAAAAATATTAAAAGATGAAATTGGTTAGTTCGATTGATAGGAATTCAAATAAAAACTAATAAAACTAATGGTGTGCTTGATCCACATTATTTTGGAAGAATGTATTCTGGAATAATAGATTGATGGAGAATTTGTGGTTGAAAAAGAAGGAAAGTTATTGATGTGATGGAAAATATTATTTTATTGAAAAATATGTGGTTAAAAATGAGTAGAAGAATGAGAATGAAAATTTTAATTGGTACCAAACAGGGGCTAAAACAAATTATCCTTCATTCAAATTCAAAAATCAAAATGTTAAATTCATGGCTGCCAAAATGTTAATTGTTTGAATAACATTAGTGATAATATGACTTCTTTTCAACTACAATAACTTAGGCCTAACTTATATGAAATAACCTTTTCTCTAGTCCAAAATTTGCCATTTAATATGAGATTCGAAACAAGCCGAAAATTGATAAGGAAATTCTTACTAAATGAATGCTTGATTTTTTGACTGAATAAAAAAGTAATGACGTCAAAATTTATTTTCATATTAGTCTCTCAACATCTCGAAATTAACAAAAAGTACCAAAATGAAATAAATGAGATTTTGTTTTCGGTCGCTACAATCCTCCCCACTTAAAATAATTTCGTACTCGAAATTCAACTTACTTGATTAAGGAAATATGGGTACTTGGCTAAAACATGTGCTTATCTCTCCCATGTAGCCTCGTCTTTCCCATGTCTACTCCATTGGACTTTGATTAATGGTACTTCTCGATTCTCAAAACATGTACCTTCCACTCTAAAACCATTACAGGTGCTTTTTCATAAGTCATATAATTCTGCACATCCAATGACTGAATATAAACCACATGACTTGGATCGTGGACATACTTTTTCAACATAGAAACGTGAATTATATCGTGTATTGCCGATAGCTCAAGTGGCAGTGACAAAGGATATGCTACATTTCCAACCTTTTAAGGATCTAAAACGGGATGATAAATCAAAGTCTCAACTTCCCTTTCTTTTCAACCTCAAATTTTAGTTCTTTCATCCTCTTATCTACGTAACTCTTTTGGCAATCCTAGCTATCTGAATCTTCATTCTGATCTTATCAATAATATCTACGATCTTTTCTATAATTTCTGGAACTAAAATTTTCCTCTCGCCAATTTGTTCCCAACATATTAGCAAACGACATCTTCGGCCATACAATGCCTTGTATGGCACCATGATAGTATCTTCAAAACTATTGTTGTATGCAAATTCAACTAACGACAAATGTTTTCTCTATTTACCACCCAAGTCTAGTACACACGCTTTCAACATATCTTCTAGTACTTGGATAGTTTATTATAACTGTCCATTAGTCTAAGGATCCAAACCGAAAGTCATACGAACAGGTAGAAAATGGGCAAATTTTGTTAGTCATCTACTATGACTTAAATGGCATGGCCTTTTGCTGATCAAGGAAAACCCACTACAAAATCCATCAAAATCTTTCTCACTTTCATTCCAGTATATCCATCGGATTTAATAGCCTCGATGGCCTCCGATGATCTACTTTCAACTGCTGAAGTCTATACACTTTGACACGAACAAAGTTAGTATTCTTCTCATATATCTTTACCAAAAAGTATTACATAAGTCTCTATACATTTTTCGTACAGCCTGGGTGTGCGAAATAAGGAGCAGAATGAGCCTCAACTATAATCTTATCTCTTAGTCCTTCATCCTCAGGCACGCATAGTCGGCCCTTAAACACAAATGTCTTGTCGTTTCTTATCTCAAATCCCTTTCTCAAATCTCAATCGTAACATCGGCCGTGTCTTTCTAAGAAATGGTCATCTTTCTAAGCTATTATAATCCTATTACTAAGGGTCAATTTTAAAACCAAACTTGTTAACTTGCCTAATGCTCGAGTTGGTAGTGTTAGCACTTCTATTATCAAATTTTCAAAGTCCTTGATTAAATGGTCCTATCGTGTTCATAGTGTTAATAAATGACCTATATTCTTCCTACTCCAAGCATGTGCTACTACATTATCTTTACCCGAATGGTAAAGGATGGTGCAATCATAATCCTTAACTAGCTCTAACCATCATCGTTATCTCATATTTAATTCTTTCACAAGTAATGATGTCATATCTTGAGAGTTTGAACTACCGCTGCATGTTCTAAATCATTCGTCGGATAATTTTTCTCATACTGCTTTAATTGTCTCGATACATAAGCTATCACTTTTCCACGTTGCATCAAAACACAAACCAAAACTAGCTTAGACATATCACTATAGATAGAGAATCTCTCCTACTCATCTGGAATTGCTAACACTGGAATTGATACTAATCTATCATTCAATTCTTGGAAGCTCTGTTCACACTTTTCGGACCACACAAACTTCACACCCTTTCAGGTTAATTGTGTCACGGGACCCTCTATCTTAGAGAAGCCTTCTATAAATCGCTAATAATATCTAGTCAAACCTAGAAAGTTCTTCATGTCTCCAACATTCGCAAGGTTTTGCCAATTAACAACAGCTTCAACCTTACTCTAATCTACCTTTATACCCTTGGTTGTCACAATTTGTCCCAAAAATCCTATTCAATCTAGCCAAAATCCACACTTCTTGAATTTGGCATACATTTTTCCTTACGCAAAGTTACCAAAATTGTCTTCAAATGATTTTCATGCTGCTGAGAATCTATCGAATACAACAGTTTGTCATCCATCAATAAACATAGTAACAAAATTGTCTACGTACTGTTGAAATGCCCTATTTCTCAAATCCATAATTACTGCAGGGGCATTAGTAAGCCCAAATGGCTTAACTGTAAACTCGAAATAGCCATAGCAAGTCCAAACTGCAATCTTAGGTATATCACTTGGCTTGATCTTTAGAGTATGGAAGCCTCACAACAGGCACATTATCCAATGTTGTCTCTTCTGATGGTAAACCTGCGAGACTAAGAAGATATACATGACAACCTTTCTTCCTCAATAACCTCTCCACCTGCATAACCAAGATAAGATAGCAAAGTGCCTTAATCTTCGAACCATAAAACTCGAACTCTTTCTCTCCAAGTCTGTTGTTGAAGATCACTCCCTTATTGAAACATACAATTGAGGCTCTATTAATGCCTAACCAATCCATACCCTTAATGATGTCCAAATCCATTAATTCTATGTCATGTAAATCCACCTCAAGGACTAGCCCACCGACATCTATTTACACTTCCTTAGCAATCTTATTTTTGTCTATGATTCCTCCTAATGGCATACTAACTTCTAAGATACTGCTAGTTTTCTTACATGAAACGCTAATCTTGGCTAGACATGTCACATATATAAATGAATGCGTCGTACCAGAATCAATAAGAACTTAAAAAGGAATACTACGGACGGATAAAATACTTGTAATTACGATCGTGGGCGGGTCCATCATTTGTCATGGTAAAAATCCTTGCCTTCCCATTCTTTCTTGTTTAGTATCCTTAATTGGGAAAGAAGATAAATACTATCATATCATTACTCCTCATCATTAGAGCTAAGAGGTGGTGCATCACTATCTATATCTTTCTTTTGCTGGATATTGAGCATAGAGTTATGGAGTTATGTCCTCCATATTGCATCCCATCATGCCTTCACCTTAGAGCAAAAGGTCTCCTAATCAATCTCTCGAGGTAATCTCAGTACAATAGTGCTCTAAAGATGGTCGTAGATCTGCTCAGAATGAATTTGCCATCCTTCATGCATGGTATCCAAGAGGTGGCCTGTGGCCCAACGACCATAACCAAGTGGCACGTTGTCTCACCTCCAGCCATTAACACCACATCTCTTGGAAAAGCCAACCCATATCATGCCTCGGGTCCCACTAATAATCGCTGTAGTGTCTAATCAATGCTCTTCTATGGGTTGGATTTCTCCTAAATTTCATCATCTTTCTACACATTCTTATCATTCAAGCCATATCTGTAATACTAATAATGCAAAGCCTGATTTGGTGGGTTTCTAGTATCTTTTACCAAAATAGACACTCATAATTTAGTTATGTTCTCAAAATATCTAGCAAGATTCTAAAATATCTCAGTCACATTTTCAAACTTATCTTCTTTAAAAATAAAATCTCGTGATTTTAATAGATACAGTCACTTATAAACATTTTAATTGTCATATCATAACATAAATTTCTCAAAACTTTCTTTATCTCAAAGTTGGCAATTTGCAGCAATGGCAGGCAAGATGGTAACTAAAACAATTTATTTGACACGTGATACCTAAAATTTTGGAAATCAAGTTTATGTTTCGCAAGTCTACAAAAGGTAAACCACGCTCTAATTCCAAACTGTAATGCCCCAAATTCTGTAACCCGAAGCGTTACCAAACCTGAATTTTTTAATGTAAATCTTTCAAATACGAGATTAAGAAATGTTTTTAAAATTGAATTTATTAATAAATATTGTAAAGTTTTAACCATTTTCAACATATGGACTTATAAAAATACAGAACAAAATGATTTGGAATGAGTTTTTTACAAAAAAACAGCAAGCGAAAACAGTTTTCTCCTGTTGCATAGTGAGTTTACAAAAGTTATTTGACCTAGCAAATCTTAGCGAACATTCATGAAAATTTAGCAAAGAGTATATAACACATATAAGTACAACATATAAAAATCTGGGATCTTGACGACGACGTTTGAAGCACAAAATTATTTTTCAAAGGGGCTGGTCCGTGTTTCCCGAATCTGACAGTTGCAATTTACTAAACATGCTATAATAAATTCAACGGGACTCCGATCGACCCGTTTTCAGTTGCATGTGATAGATAACTCATAAAGGGTCATTTTCTAATTGAAAACATGTTGAAATTCTAAATATACAGACCGAAATAATTTTTTAAAGACATGGCACAATGCCGAAAACTCATGAAAACATATGTCCAAACGTTAAACTTTACCGTCTCAAAATGTAAAGTTAAAATACAAATATTTGGACTCCACAAGAGTTATTAGATATAAAAAGTGACAACCTAAAACATAAGGAATCAAATTTTCTAAAATAAATATGCCATTCATGCGGAGCCACCACAGGATCTCCAGTTACTTTGAAAATATTAGATATGAATGAGCATCTCAAAGAAATACTCAGTATGCTACACATGTTATATGAACATAATAATCATGCATCTAAATACATATTCTTATATATTTCCTTCATGAATATGCAAATCAATGATCAAACGATCTACTTAAAGTTCTAATAAGCCTCTACGACCATCAGATAAACATATATAATTTAGTTCTGATGAACCTCTACGGCCATCAATTAAACATATAATCTCCATGACATTAACAATTAAGAAGAACCACTAAAGGCACTTCACATACTTTATGATCAAACATAATGAATAACACGCATGAATGAAAATTTAATAGAAATAACGATCAACTTAGTGTATGGACCCTACCTTAATTCGTGGTGAAAAAGCAGTGATTACATCGAACGGAACTCCTTCCTAAAATCTTAGACTTAAAATGCTTTCTGTCTAGCCTGTTATCTTTTTATGTATTTTCAATTAGGAAGCATTTGTGTGTATTTAGAAGGAAGCCGTCTATCAACGAAAATTGGATGAAAATGGGTTTTCAAATGGTAGAGTTTGAATAGGAATAGGTTTCCTGTTTAAGTATTTGGACAGGGCTTTAACAAATTTTAGGTTTGATTATAACTTAAACAAAAAAGATATGTATCATTTGAAATAAAACTAAACACGTATAAGTTGGTCTTTGAAAATATAAGGAGTCTGAATATATTTTGATTTTAGGATTGCTATGATTCCAAAAACTAACGTAATTCAAATTCAAGATATGTATCATTTGAATTAAAACTAAACACGTATAAGTTGGTCTTTGAAAATATAAGGAGTCTGAATATATTTTGATTTTAGGATTGCTATGATTCCAAAAACTAACGTAATTCAAATTCTAGTTTAATTTTAATTACATAATTAAATCACATATAACAAATCCCAAATAACTTTCATCCTGATTCAAAAGTATTAAAAGATCAAATTGGTTAGTTGGATTGAGAGGAATTCAAATGGAAAACTAATACAAATTATTCTTCATTCAAATTCAAAAATCAAAATGTTGAATTCAAATTATAGTGACACATGTGGCTGCCAAAATGCTAATTGCTTGATTAACACTACTTAAAATATGACTTCTTTTCAACTACAATAACTTAGGCCTAATTTATTTGAAATAACTTTTCCTCGAGTCTTAAAGTCGCCATTTAATATGAGTTTCAAAACAAGCCTAAAATTGATGAGGAAATTCTCGCTAAATGAATACTTGATTATTTGACCAAATAAAAAAATAATGACGTCAAAACATATTTTCATATTAGTTTCTCAACATCCCAAAATTAACAAAATGTACCAAAATAAAATAAATGAGATTTTATTTTCGGTCGCTACAGAGGCTGTCTATGTCCAACGAACCTATAAAGGCAAGTTATGAAGTCGTGTGACCTTCTCCAATGAATTCTGACCGGCTAATGTTCCACTGAAGCATCTCAAAGACAAAATCGTGTTCTTCAACCGTAATTGAAGAGAACCCACTTGTGCGTTAATGATATATACCTACCCAAAGATTGGGCTACTTGGCGCAAGTTAAGATTGGTGAATCTTAATCCAAGTGGTGGTTGCGGCCTAATACAATAGTGAAGTGGCAATAAAGTCAAGATCCAAATGTTTGATTCCACTTCTCCAACATGTCAAAAGGAATAAGAAAATAAGGAAATTGTTATTTATTTACTTTTGATTGCTTTAGTTAATTTTGCGAAATTACTAAACATAAACTATTATATTTTTTAATCGTTGATAAAGAATTATTTTACCCATGGCACGGGAGCACGTGGATGTTTCCCTTAGGGATTTACAACGTTATATGTGGTGTTCATTTTTTTTAATTCCGCGATAGATTATATCTAATAGAACACAAATTTGTTAAGTTGCCCCAATTAGAACCATACTTAAAACTGTCTATAGGAAGTTTCGATCAACTGACGTATTCTGATTGAAATGAATAATTAGGAAAAATTGTTTAATTAACTGTGTTTTAGTAATAACAATATGTACAAATACAAATTTATTTGACGATAAACTAAAAATTAAGGACATGATGATGAAATTAATGAATCCCAAAAAAATTGTAAAATAGAAAATGCTCCATAATCTCAAGTTATTTATACATTATTTTTCAGAAAGAATTATTTATATAGGTTAAAAACAACAAAAAATAATTGGATTGAACTTGAATTGGGCCCAAGCCCAAACTGACCAACCCAAGCTTGATCGGTTTGGGTTGGATTAGGTTTAAACCAACAATTGTGTTGGGCTAGANAAAACAAAAACAAAAACAAAAACCATACCCAAACCATGCCTAGCCCTACTCACAATATCGTGCTATTTGCGTACAAAATTGGTGGCCAATATTCAAAAACACTATCTTATTTTGAGCTAATGAAGGATACAAATGCTAATCCAATAGAAAACTAAGATTATTCTCACCCCTTGACAGATCAAGATTCCTTCACATATTACATTTATTAAACCCACAATAAAAGATAATGCTTACTTTTTCGAAGTCTTTACATATATTATTATGTGTGTATGTATTTGGTCTTATAGTATCTCTTCCATTGTTCGTTTTGACTTTAGTTAAATAAGATGTTTTACAAATATTAATGTTTTATAGAAACGTAAAGTCTAAAAAGAATTGAATGAGAATAAATATTAGAGGATGAATTTAAGGTAATAGGATTTATTTGATTTTATTCTTATCTATTTAAGCAAATTTACATAAGTTTAAAATAAATGAGAATAAATATTAGTGGATGAATTTAAGGTAATAGAATTTATTTGATTTTATTCTTATCTATTTAAGCAAATTTACATAAGTTTAAAATTATGATAATATTTTTTTTTTTTTAAAAAGTAGATATATAAAAATGGTCGATGGATATAGCGGCTTCAAACTTTTATCCGTAACAATGAATCAAATAGCACACTTATCTTTATAAAGTAAAATAAATCAATAAAATTTTATAAAGTAAAATAAATCAATAAAATTATAAAATCTAACCTAATTAAAGTTCTTGTTGTGTTATTTCCTTCTATTGGAGGAAAGTCCAAGTTTGGGGTCTTTTTAACATATAGCCCAAAGTCCATTATGATTTTAACCCTAAAAATGAATTTAAATACAAGAAGAGAGGCGAAAAAGGGTCCTAGCCTCTTTTCTCAAAAAGAGGGAAATCAGATTTTTCTTTTTCCCCCAAATTTCATCAAAGATCCAACCCGAGACGTCGATTGATCTAAAATTTGGAGTAGAGGTCCATGAGACAGGAAGCCAATCAGAACTATGAAGTATGAGGATCGAATTTTGATCTCAGGAATAGTAGTTGGAAACCGTGGGTGTTGGTATATTCTCTCTATTTCGAATTGTATTTTTAAGATTTTCGTTATTTTAATGGAATATGCATTTCAACCTCTCTAGTTGCACCAAGGAAGTTTTACACGAAAAAGTTTCCTTCTGCTCTTGTGGTTTGGTATGATTAATTTTTTTTTTAGATTATTTTTAACATATACAATTATAGAAAGGGCGCTCTACTTTTGCTTATAGGGAGAATAATTATTCCCTGGCGTGTTGTTTCATCTAGAGTAAAAATTTTAGTTGTTTCCCATCAAGAAAATTTAGAAAACATCTGCACACCACCTTCCTTTCATTCAATTACACAAGCAATTTGTTTTCAAAACTTGAATCAAGTGACGCGTTCTGTGGACGACTACACCACATAATTCTTCCAATTGATGGCGCAAAATGATATTTCGCAGTCTGTTGTATCTATGTACATCGGGGGGTTCCGTTTCAAGATATGTCAAATTTAGTTGCCCCGTTTTCTGCTTTGTTGTAGAAACAGATCATTAGACCTTGCCATTTTCAATTGTGGAGGCGGTGGGTGTAGCGACCGAGAAAATAAAATAAAATAAAATCTGTGTTTCTTTGTAAAATAATTTTTCTTGCATTTTAAAATAATTTTTCTTGTATAAATCGAAAAATAATTTTAGTTATATTATTAAGAAACTACGACCCTTCCTCAGAGTTCGAATTAAAGTTTTGGTCACGATTGTAAAGTTTTGCGCACTTGTTGTTTTTTAAAAAAAAAACTGAAAGGTATTTAATTTCTTTTAAACGATAGAAAATTTTTATGTTGACGACACACGTTATATTAATTTTTGCATACATGTCTACTGTTTAAATTTTAAAAATTAGATAAATCGGATATAGCGAACCAACCAACCCCATATTCACCCCATCATAATTAATATTTTTTCTCTCTCTCTCACTCACGGTTTTTCCTCCACAAATGCTTTCCCATTAAATTTTTTTTTTATTCCTTAAGTTGACTATTCATTTTTCCCCACTAAGCATACCATTTAAATCATTTACTAAATGCCATTACCTCCAAATCACTTAATGCCATTATGGTAATTATAAAACAAAACTTCCATTCATATGAAAGGGTGCCTACACGTTTTTTTACCCATAACCCACCATTTATACACCTAATTAATATTCCACTACCATTGTTTTAAATTCCATTTTGGTTACTACCAATTACCATCATTTTTGCATTTGAAAAACAATAATCTCCTATAACTTCTAAGGCCACATTTCCTTCCCCAAACTATTATACCCAAACATAAATTATTTTGCTTTTCTTCCCATAGACTAAGGCACCTTGAATCTAAAAATTTTTTAAAGAAGAAGTGAAGAGAACGCTGTATTTTATTTAGCGCAAGAGGATATTCAAACTCCAAGTGTTTAAGGTAGGGGTGTTTCGGCCCTTTTGTAAGTGAAGTAAAAATTATTTGTTTTCGATTTGCATTTAACGTCTTATTATGTTACTCATAAGTGAATGAAAGCACCCTTTGGTGTTTCAAATAAGAGATGAAGAGGTGATTTATGACACATGAAATGTGTTATTAAAACTCGAGAGTAAACGGACTGATTGACCACTTGTTCGCTTTGCGAAATTGACGGTGACACAATTAACCAAAGTTGCATTTCTAAAAATATATATTTTTTACCATTTATTTAATTGTTTCCTACTGAGTTTTATATAAATTGCATGTCGAATATAATTTAGAAACGTTGGAAAGATTACGCATGAAGTTTATTTATTCCTGGATTGAATTTCAGATTTTGTTCTCATACTTAAAATGGTATAATTTGGGCTACAATGCATGTGTGGGGTTTGAAAGGAATATGAGTCTTTTAATAGATGTCTTTGGAATTATCTTAAAATGTTACATGGAGAAAAAGTTATGTCCGTTTACGTAAACTGCATCGGTATAGTTTCGAAATTTCTGTCCAGCATAGTTGAAAAATATTTTCATGCTTCAAACATTAACGTCGAACCCCAATTTTTTATATGATGTACATATATGAATTTCACAGTCTTTTTAAAAATTTCATAATTTTTAGTCAACGTATGCTAGGCCAAACATATTTTTCTTTCTGCTGCTGCGCAATTGATAGTTGCTGAATTTTCTCAAGATGTTTTCCAAAAATCAAATTTCACCATAATTGTGTAAGTCTATTTCAACACATATCTCCCATTATTATTCTTTTATATTTTAAAATCCAAAATTTTTATTAGTTACAATTTATTCTGGTTAACATTAGAGAGCCCCAACTAGAAAGATTTTTCGTGCAACGCTTCGAATTTCAAGCATTTTTTTTGGGCGATACAACTTGGTAGGTTTATCTTATATAGACTTACATTAAAAAAAAAAAAAACCATATCTAATTATATTGTCACATACAAAGGTGATCAAAAAATTTTTACAAGGATTGTGAGCACTGTGTCTGTTATAGCTGCGCCATGCCGATTTGAATGTAAAGAAAGTTTTATAAATATGCTTATATCTATGTAATGAGAATGAGAGAGTTTATTCTAGATACAACATTTGAAAGATAATCATTATCGCACCAAGCGAGTTGAGAACGTAATAAAATTAAATGTTTATTTAAGTCCTCAAGAATTAACTAAAACTTATTAGGTACTATAAAGTCCTGAAGTTTTTTCATAAAATAGAAATAATTATTCTTTGTGCTATATTTTAATATTTTGGGAAGTTAGGGACTAAAGTGTATATATATATTGAATTATATTTTATTTGGGTCAAATATTTAAATATTAATAGAGTAATGATAAATATGTCAATATGGGGCTCGTTGGGATATATCGTAATTAATCATGCATATTAAGGTCGAGAAAAAGTCGATTCAAATAATTCAATTTTAGTTTGAAGAAGTTATCAAAAACTAACCTTTCAATTTGATTGAAAATTTTGAATGGAATCGTTCTAATACCACGTGTATGGGTGTTTGGAGTTTTTATTTATTTATTTGTTTTGATTTGATTTTTAATGGGGGTAGAACTCTACGTGTATATTGATTGGAGAAAAGTAATCTTTGATTGTATAATATAATGGAGTTGAGACTTTTTAGGAGGAAAACATAACCAAAAATAATGGGATTGAGACTTTTAGGAGAAAACACGACATTTCCCCTTTTCAACTTTAAGTACCATAAATAAATATTCATTATCTACCTAAAGAGGAAAACGAAGAAAAAAGAAGAAGAATATAGAAACATAGATACTTGTTACGGTGGCAGCAACACCACAATCAGAAAATAAAGATTTTGAGAACGTGAACTTCTTGTTTTTTCCCAACAATTCCTTTTATCGATCAAGGTAGGATTACGATGTGCAAGTGGTTAGTCTTGTTTAATTTATTTTTTCATGTTGATAAATATTATGCTAATAAAAGTCATGATATGATATGAAATGGCCATCCGATACCAAAGATATGATATACAAGGAGTTCTTACCGGATTTCTAAAGATATGGTAAGACGGTACCATATTTTTGACACATGATTTAATAATCGGGATTGCACCGTATTTTCGTGTCCTACTGAATATTTTCGTGTACTCACTATTTTTCCTACACCTCACAGGCTAGTACGAGTCGTGTCGGAGTGTGGTGGTTCGATTGAGTGGTTGTGCCGCTTTTTGTTGGATGAAAATATAAAAATTTGACACGTAACTTTATTTCTTTTAATTTAATTGAAATGGACGTTTATTTTTAATTTATTGTCCGGACTGATGTTAAAGTATAATTGTCTACTTTCTAATAAATAAATTAGTATCCCCTTATTCTTAAATGTTTAAGTACATTTTGAAGTTTTGCATTTAGATTTTATAATATTTGATGTAAATCAAATTATTTTTATTTTATTAGTCTGCCTTGTTCTCTCATCATTTCATGTTGTCCTTACTACCATTTTCTTTTCAATGTACACGGTAATAAATGTCCCATGGCCATGAAATGTGAAGTGTTTGGATTCCTTAATTTAATACTACATGTTTTCATTTTTAAAAATTAATTATCTAGTTGGATGAAATAAATAAAAGGAAGTTTGGTAACGACTCGCATTTATTTTTATTGTTAAAATTTGGGTCGTTACAGGTGCCCATTAATTGGACTTCGAATAATTGGTATGACATAGATGGTACGGATTAAGAAAACCTGTAGAAAGATGAGTTTATTGATGCTTCGTCGATATAAGACTGTGAAGCAATATGAAGAGTATCGGTGGAATCCAGCATATAATATGGGCCAGCACATTTGGGAGATGTTAGTAAGGTGGAGAGAGGTGAGGTGACTTGGCCATATGGTCACTGGTCATCAGGCCACCGACTTTCTTATTGATACCCTGCGGAAGAGTGGCTAGAGCTGGCCAAATCGATCTATATTATTTATGGGAAGTTTCCATGCCTACCTTGCCTCGAGAGATTGATTATGAGGCTTTCAGTGCAGAGCTGATTAAACAGTGGGAGTTGGCCGAACTTGCGATTCCCGAGGACGTTAGTGTACCTACTGAGATGCACATTCGTGAAGATGCACCTTCACCTATTTCAGATGATGAGGCGCAACCTTCTAAGAAACCTAGGGTTCATGGAGGTTGTATTAGCGACGATGATGGTAATGATGAATAGAGGAGTGAAATTTTAGTGGATTTTATTAAGTTTAAGTGTTGTTGATAAGTAGTATTCCGTTTGTTTTCCTATTGATTTGCACTCGATGCTCTTTTATTATTTTGTATTCCTCTTGAATGATTATTTTGAGATAAGATGTTGGGTTGTAAATTTTTTTCCTCCTATTTTGTGCAAATATCATAGACTCCTCTAACTGAGATTACAATTATTATGGCATATAGGAATATGGCGCAAACGAGGACGATTAGAGAGTTAAGGCAGGAGATTAATGAACTAAAACAGGCCTTAGCTGCTCAAGCTAGGCCTCCAGCATCTCAAGTTCCACCAGTTCTCCAAGCACCGCCCATGCCGCCAACATACCCTGCTGCACCGCTTATTCCGAAGGTATAACAGTTTCGTAGATATCGACCCCCTACCTTTGATAGCGGGAAAGACCCTCTAGCAGCTGAGGAGTGGTTATGTACTATTAAGAAGATCTTCCGGCATATCTCTTGCCCAGAAGATCAAAAGGTATTATGTGTCGAGTTTATGCTGAGTGGAAGAGCAGGCCATTGGTAGGAATCCCCATCACGTACTCGTACCAAGGAGGAACAACATAATCTAACTTGGACTCAAGTCCAGATGAAGTTAACAGAAATGTATTTTTCGCAAGCTCTGCGAAACGATAAGGAGACATCATTTTTAAGACTGGTACAGGGAGATATGGAAATTTCAGAGTATGAGAGCAAGTTCAAGAAATTGTCCCGATATGCCCCACACCTTGTAATTACGAAGCTCATGAAGGCAAAAAGTTACATGAGGGGCCTAAGCGTAAAGATCAGGCAGATTGTGAGTTCACACGACCTCACCACCTTTCAGGCAATGGTAAAGAAAGCTCAGATAGTAACCTACTCGAGGGTGAAGTTGGTGAATCCTGGACCTTATAATGACTTTGGAAAAAGGAAGTGGCAAAAAAAATAAGAATACTAGACAGTTTAAGAAGCAGACAAATATGGGTCAAACAAACAATCTTTTACCTCAATGTCCTAAGTGTAACAAGTTTCACAAAGGAGAGTGTTTGTTTGGAAAGTATGTTTGCTATAAGTGTGGTCAACCCAGTCATGTGGTTTTCTCATGCCCATTGATTAAGAAACCCGAGCACGTGAAGAAAGGACAAGAAAGGGTGTTTGCTTTGACTCACGACGAGGCTACCCAAAATCCGTACGTAATCGCAGGTATTTTATCGGTCTCTAGTATTCTGGTTTACGTTATTATTGATTCTGGTGCAACTCATTCGTTCATATCTAATGCATGTATAGCTAAGATTAATTCTTCGTTTCAGAAGAGTGATAATGTACTAGAGGTTAGTATGTCAACAGGTAGAACTATTAATACAGATTGGATAGTAAAGGGGGTACAAATAATATTTGATGGATTGACTTTAGAGGCCGACTTGTATGTTATAGAGATGAAGGATTTTGATATTATTTTAGGTATGGATTAGCTAGGTGAAAATCGAGCCACGATAGTATGTTTTGAGAATGAGGTAATTTTTCGAAGATCGGGAGAAGAGGAGTTCAGATTTTATGGATCCAAGATTAAGGCACTTCCTCGCATCATCTCCGCTTTAAAGCCCGATAGTATGATGAGGAAGCTTGACTGTCAGGGATATATTGTCAGTCTTATTAGCACCTTATCTCAAGATAAAGTATTAGATGATGCGCCAATAGTACATGAGTATGCTAATGTGTTTCTCGATGATCTATCGGGTACTACGCCTGATAGATAAGTGAATTCACGATAGGAATAGTACCAGGGGCTACTCCTGTGTCCAAAGTCCCATACCAAATGGCACCAAAGAAATTGCAAGAGTTGAAGATGCAGTTAGAAGAGAAAGATGGTACAATGAGAATGTGTCAATTATCGTGAGCTAAATAAGTTGACAGTCAATAATAAGTATCCCCTTCATAGGATTGAGGATCTATTTGATCAGTTGAAGGGCGCATCCATGTTCTCGAAAGTTAATTTAAGGTCAGGCTACCATCAGCTGAAAATTAAGTCGATAGATGTACCAAAGAGGGCATTTAAGACTCGATATGGGCATTACAGTTTACGGTGATGCCCTTTGGCTTGACGAATGTCCCTGTGGTGTTTATGGACTTGATGAATATGGTGTTTTATCATTATTTGGACATGTTTATGATCGTCTTTTTTGACGACATACTGGTATACTCAAAAGATTCTCAACAACACGAAGAATATCTAAAAATAGTTTTGGAAATACTGCGTAAGGAGAAGTTATTGGCCAAATCAAGAAATATGAATTTTGGCTGGACCGAGTGGGATTTCTAGGTCATACGGTTTCAGTACAAGAAATTGAAGTGGACCAATCCAAAGTTGAAGTTGTGACCAATTGGCCAAAACCTAAAAATGTTGGAGAAGTGAGGAGTTTTCTCGGTTTAGTCGGCTATTATCGGCGATTTATAGAAGGATTTTCCAAGATCGCGAGTCCTATGACACAGTTGACTCTAAAGGGTATTAAGTTTGTATGGTCAAAGAAATGTGAGTAGAGTTTTTAAGAGTTATAGGATGGGCTAGTATCTGCACCAGTGTTGACTATCCTGATGGTTCGGAAGGCTTTGTAATTTATAGTGATGCATCTAAACTTGGTTTAGGATGTGTTTTGATGCAACATAGGAAAGTGATAGCTTATGTTTCGAAGCAATTGAAACAATATGAATAGAATTACCCTACTCATGACCTCGAACTGGCAGCGGTAGTGAACGCCTTAAAGATTTGGCTCTATTACCTATATGGGAGCAAGTCTGAGATCTACACCGATCACAAGAGTCTAAAATACTTATTCACCCAGTAGAAGCTGAATATGAGACAGTGACAATGGTTAAAATTAGTGAAGGATTATGACTGCACTATCTTGTACCACTCGGGTAAGGCTAATGTAGTCGCTGATGCGTTAAGTAGAAAACAATATTGGACAGTTGTCAGCACTGTATTCAAGGCGGGATCATTATTAATCTCTAAAACTCAACCTGAGAACTGAAGTATATACTTCACCAGTAAGGACATCATTAATGTTAACAAGTCTTACTGTGAAATCAATACTCAAGGATAAAATAGTAGCTACTCAGAAAGATGACCCATTTTTAGAAAAGATCAGGGCTGAGGTGGGAACTGAGACGAGAAAAGGATTTGAAATAGCTAAAAATAAGGCCGACTGTGCGTACCAAAGGATGAGATATTGATGAATGAAATTATGACTGATGCTCATTCTGCTCCTTACGCCGCACACCCAAGTGGAACTAAAATGTATAAAGATTTGTGTGATAGATTTTGGTGGAGAAATATGAAGGGAAAGATAGCTTTATTTGTGTCCAAATGCATGGTTTGTCAACATGTTAAGGCCAAACATCATGGACATACCCAAATGGAAATGGGAGAAGATTGCCATGGATTTTGTCGTTGGTTTTCCTAGATTGGTGAGAGGTCATGATGCAATCTGGGTGATTGTAGATCAACTTACAAAATCTGCTCATTTCCTACTAGTTCAGACAACTTATAACTTAATACAGCTCACACATATTTATGTCAGATAGAGACGCGATGTTTACTTCGAAGTTTTGGATAAGCCTTTAGAAAGCTATGGGTACCAAGTTAACATTTAGTACAGATTACCATCCTCAAAATGACGGACAATCTAAAAAACTATCCAAGTTCTTGAAGATATGTTGAGAGCTTGTGTCCTAGATTTGGGTGATAAGTGGGAAGATCATTTGCTGTTAGTCGAATTTGCATACAACAATAGCTTCCAAGTAACTATTGGTATGGCACCGTATGAGGCTTTGTATGGTCAACGATGTCGTTCACCATTATACTGGGATGAATTTGGTGAATGGAGAGTTTTGGGTCCAGATTTAGTTGAGAAGACTGTAGAGGCTATACATAAAATTAGATCAAGAATTAAGATTGCCCAAGATCGTCAGAAGAGCTATGCTAACAAAAGGAGAAAAGAATTGAATTTTGAGGTTGGAGATAAAGTATTTCTCAAAGTGACGCCAATGAAGGGAACATTACAATTTGGAAAGAAAAGAAAATTGAGCCCTAGATTTATCGGTCTATTTGATATTCTTGAANATAAAGTATTTCTCAAAGTGACGCCAATGAAGGGAACATTACAATTTGGAAAGAAAAGAAAATTGAGCCCTAGATTTATCGGTCTATTTGATATTCTTGAAAAAATTGGCAATGTAGCATATCGTTTTGCATTGCCACCCGAACTAGCCGCAATACACAACGTATTTCATGTTTCAATGTTAAGAAAGTATATCCCAGATCCTAGTCATGTGGTGAATGTTCAATCATTGGATGTCCGAGTGATATGACGTACGAAGAAGCTCCTGCATTAATTTTGGAGAGAAATGAACTTGTTCTGAGAAATCGAAGGGTTCCATTAGTCAAAGTTTAGTGGAGTAAACATGGTGATAATGAGGCTAACTGGGAAAGAGAATAAGACGTTTTAGCCAAGTATCCTAATCTATTAAAACAAGTAAGTTAAATTTCGAGGACGAAATTATTTTAAGTGGTGAGAGTTGTAGCGACTGAGAAAATAAAATAAAATAAAATCCTGTGTTTCATTTTAAAATAATTTTTCTTCTATAAATTGAAACATATTATTAAGTCGCTACGATCGTTCCCAAATAACCCCATATTCATCCCATCATAATTAATATTTTTTTTTCTCTCTCTCACCCACGGTTTTTCCTCCACAAATGCATTCCCATTTAATTTTTTTTCTTAAGTTGACTATTCATTTTCTTCCACTAAGCATACCATTTAAATCA
>CAIGRP010043174.1:0-25319 GCA_903798385.1 Fraxinus cuspidata
ACGAGTGTTTTGTAAGTTTGGTTTCCAATTTTAACGCGTAGAGTTAGAGTTAGAGTTATGTTACTGAATTAAGGGTTTATTAATAATCTTAATTAGGCCAGAGTTTTGGGAAAGCTCAATTGTCAAAATTGCGCAATTAATTTTGAAAAAGAATAATGAAAAACCAATTGCCCAATTAATTTTTATTTACGGGTAATTGGTTCGGGGCGAGGCACTGTCGCTAAATACCATACTCGCCCCATCCTGAATCGGGTCATTAAAGTCAAAATAATAACCACTCCATTGTACCATTGATTCGAGCCTCATTCGGTTCGATTAACAGTTCGAATTGTCATCCCTATTTTAATTCCAACTAAATAGGGGCTTAATATGATATCAACCAAACAAGGTCAAATGATCGGTCCATGATCATTCAGATTTCAAGATGAGTGTTTTCAAATGAGCCGTCTTCTTGTTGGGATATGTTAAAAGTAAATCTCACATCGAAATTATAACCAATATATAAGAACTTAGATTATTCATATTAATAAGATTAAACTTCAAATCTTATTAATAAATAATAACCTACTAAACTTATAATTATGGAAACTCATTAAGTATAAAGGCACGGAGAAATATCACGAACATGTTTAGCCCCTGTTTGGGTTCCATTTTAATGTGATTTTAGGAAAAAATATATTTTGAAATAATGATTTTTTGGAAAATTTGTAATTAGAACATAATAAAATGTTCTGAATTTACGTGAAATATTATTTTATGAAAGAATGTGTGGTTAAAAATGAATTTTGGAATAATATGATTTTGTGAAAAAAAAAAAGGGAGTCCAAAGAGCTTAATTTACCTCACGAGAAATCGATGTTTGAGATTGTGAAAGTTGACTTCCATAAGTCATTTATTACAATAATTATATTTGTACAAAAGAGAATGACAAAGTGATTGACAAAATGTCACATGGCGGCCCCCTATTACCCAGGCACCCCCCATGTGGCATTTGTCATCCTCTTATGTAAGTGTAGCATTCCTCCATTTATTAATGACATTCTAATATTTTAGTGTAGAAAATTGTTTAATGCCGAAGACCTTTTCCTTGGTTTTCGAAATTAACATATTTCAATAAACAACACAAGCATCTTAAAAAATCTTGTCCCGTTCTTTGCCAATGTCCGCAAGTAATTGTCTCTATCTTTTCAATAAATAGCCAGCTCTAATTTTCTTAAAAACCTCTTCAGCCTCCTAACAATTTTTTTGTAAAATTTTGGGCTCAAGTTGTTAAAACAGATACATTTGATTTGCTTAAAACTTTTACGACAGACCAAATACAATTTTTCATTACAAGCATGACAATTACAAAATTCATGATAATGGTGGTTAGACTTGAAGATTGATCACACGCAAGTAGATGAAACAAGTAAATTTGAGCTATTTCATTTAAAAGCTTAGACATATATTTAACTCATGTTTGGTAGGAAATATAATCTAGATTTTAATATAAATCAAAGTCAACAATTAATTTTAACCAAAATATTTATGGGTTCCACAATTTTTTAATCAAGCATTCTATTAACTTTTATTAAAATTTGCTAAAAATCTGACCCCATCAAATAAGGGCTTAAACTTGAATGGTACATATATCTAAAAAGATGTTTACTAAGTTGGAATCTAAGTAAAAACAACTTAGAAGGGTGGTTTGAATAGGATGTGACTAAATTTTCTAAATAAAAAAGGGGAAGCCGTTAACAGTTAAAATAAAATTTAGTGTTTGGGATCCATTTTTTCCTCATTTTTAGAAGAAAAGTGATCGTTGCAAATTCATTCACGCCATTAAATTTGACACAAATTTGACTGCCAACTACACAAGTTAAGGTTTTTCAATTTACAATTCCACATTCGCCCTTTGTGAATATTCAAATCGGGTAACAGGCTGTGAAATTGAACGAAATGCAAGAATAACAAAAGGGTAAAAAAGAAAAAAATTGCCATAAATACCAGACATTATTACGAAGTTCATCATACATGGTGACCTAATTGATGTAATATAAAAATGCATTTTGGGAGCAAAATTGGCTCCCAAACAAGAGCTAGATGTTGTAAAATTTCTACAAAGTTACTCAAAATTCTTTTCCACAAATTAAAATAAGAATCACGTTTTTATAAGGGCCCGTTTGACATGGTATTTGATTTTACTTTTATTTCTTATAAAATAGCTTTTGGAATAAATTACTTTAATTTTTGTTTGAAAACTATTTTTTAAAAGCATATCCTATTTTGGAAGTGTCTTTTAGAAAAAGTCATATTTGACAAACTTTATCTAAAACCTCTTTTAACTATCAGAAATATTTTCATAAAATTAATCAAATGGGTTCAAAAATAGCTTTTGAGTCTCAAAAGCTCCTTCTAACTTTTTAAAAATCATGCCAAAATGTCCCTAAATGTCATTTGTAAAAGTGGTTTTTGTTCGTATCCAATGCATCTCAACAAAGCAAACCAATTGTGTGACGATGGTTAAAAAAATCAAATAACGTGAAGCCTAGAATTTGCGAGTTAGGGAACTGAAAGGACCAATTCAATTGAAATTTGATTTAGATAACACTCCTCACAAAAATAATAGTTTCACTCAAGAATCCCTGGGAAAGAATAAATAACACATATTATCAATAATATACGAGTATTGTCCCATAAGTTTAATCGATTTTTGAAGTAAACACTTTTAATATGATTGATGTGTTATTATTTATGAGAGATCTATTATTTAATTGAAATATTATTCTGATAAATTAAGTTAACAAAATCTGTAAATTCAAGTTTTTTGATAACTTGTTAATCACACAAGATGTTATTATGAGATACAATTTACATATGACTAATCTTAAATTATTTGTGATCGTAACTAATAATGAAATATGAATATCGTCATTACGGATAAATCAACACGTGTTGCATTTTTCAGTTATGAAGTGAGTAGCTGATTTAACAAGCTAAAATATGGTGACATTTAAATGGAAGGGTGTATATTTTGCTAAGAGTACAAAATATTGAAGACCCACAACGGAAATTCCGCGTGAAGAACTATCTGAGCGTCAGTTATTAATCTCTAACGTTTGATAGTGAAATTTGTCCTTTGATTGAGGTCATCATAGTATTTTATATGAGGACGATCATATTGTGGTGTTGTTGGGTGTTATTCTGTCAAGAGCAGCTAATACAGTATCGTTCAAATATGTCAAGAATCATGTAAAGGTTGTGAATGACCAACAAAAGATAACTCTTAAATAGTAAGAGATTATGATCTACGTTTTGTTCGGTTAAGTTGATATTGAAATCATTGGCCAGGATAAATACGTAAGTCAAAAAGAGTTTCAACTATTATTGACTTAAGTATGAACGAGGATTACCCGCTTAATCGGGTATTTGGGTCGGGGACGGGGCGGGGGACTTTGCTACAAGGCAGGTATGGGTGACAAGGGCCCCGCCCTACCCAACCCCTTTTAATTTTAAATTTTTTTTAAGAATTTAATACTTAAAATGGCAAACTCCACGAAATTTCATTAGTTCTAATAATAGATGGTAACTAAGATTATCTAGGAAATATGAAAATTAATAAAAGTCTTAGTTTATCAAATATATTTGAATAATTTAAATTTTAAAAATAAAATTAAAAAATATATATTATTATCTCACTTTAATTAATGGGGACAATAAAATGAATTATCAAAAATAAAATAAAAAATAGTAGTAAATGGGGCAAGGGTCATCCCCGTCTCGCATTAAACATGTAACAGAGAGGGTATTGGACGAGATGTTACCTGGCGGGGTGGGGGACGTTGCCCCAACCCTGACCCATCCCGTCCCGTTGTCATCTCTCGACTTAAGAGGGGAATAAAAGATTAGAGCAAGGCGACTAGAGGCGATCGGTGGACACATGTTTAATGGGTGGTTTAAGTCCACTTAAACATCAATTAATAAGTACTTATGATACGTTTGATTGCCAATATTTTTCATGAAAAATGTGTTTTTTCACATGATATCCTACTTTCCTACTGTTTGATTGACAATTTTTTACATGAAAAATATTTTCTTACTTTCGATCACGTGACCATATTTTTCTTGAAAATAAGGAAAATATTTTCTTTACAAAAAGTTGGTTTTTATTTTTCGTATAATTCATTATCTCTCTCTTCTATTACATTTCTCTCATCTACCTATCAAAAAAAATGGACAAGTATAATATTTCATAGATTGAAAATTAAATCAATCGAAAATATTTAATTAATAATTTCATACAAACAAGTTATAAGCAATTAAATTGCCTAATATTTATTTTCTTTATATACAAATTTGATGTTCGCAATCAAATGCACCATTAGAGTTTGAGAAAACATAACACATCTAACAATTATCACAATCTTGTTAGCACAAGAAAGAGAAATCTACCCTCATATTCTTGTTCTCATGTGTGAATTATCATTGGAGGTTGAATAATTGGACATCTATGGTGTGGATAGATCGTGATTCACAAAGGCATGCAAAAATCGTGATTATCTGTGATCAAGATTCTCAAAGGAATTTGAAAATTTTGCTAAATGTATAATTCTAAACAAGGGTTAAAACTTGATAGGGAATAAACTTTAAATTATATTGTATTAATTTATTGTCAAACTCGAATTTGGGTGTTACAAAAAAGATTAATTTGCATATCAATTTCTAACTTATCCAAAAAAAATATATATATATTTAAGAATGTTTTGAAAATATGTATGTGAAAGATGTGTTCGAATTACCAATATCAACTTATTATTATCCCTTTTTCAATTCTCAACCTAGGTTATCTAGTATGATTTATGTATTATTGACAATCGATAATTCAATTATATCCAACCATCTCTCCCGAGAAAGTCAAACATATTCTGAGCACGACTTGATGATATCCCTAGCTCGAATTTATATGCAAAGTAATGCATTGTAACACGATTATCTATATGATTGGATACGTCACATATGTTATACCTAACATCTATTGATTCGTATGTTAACTGTGCAATGTTCTAAATATATTATGAATTTCCCTAAAAATACAACATGCAATTAATTACCTAAAATGGTAATCAAGCATTCAAATAATGAAATAAAGCATACAAATTGAACCAAACCAATTTTTTTAGTTCAGACAGACCCGACTCAATTTGATTTGGTCAGATTTTCCATTTTTCTTTCTTTTTTTTTGGCCACTCCTACTCCCGATATTAGGCACATGTAGAATTTACGAAACTCCGGATTTGGGGAAGTGATTATTAGGCCATCATCTATTGGGCCTCTTGACAATCCCTATTAAGTCGGAACTTCATTGGTCCAAATGGCCCTAATTTGGACCTATTAGAGCTGATGTAAAAATAATAATATTTTTATATTAAATAATTATTTTTCATTTATTATATTTATTTAACTATTGAACATGCGAATTAAAGTACCTATGGTCACTTGTGATAAAAAAAAAAAAAATTTTGAGTACTTGCGTTGAGAAGTATAATGTGACACAACTTGATAAATAATTTGTTCACTACATATGTATAAGGGTTGACACCTTGTACCATAAAGTTGTAGTGTTGTTTGATTCATTATTCGGGTTTGTAATTTGTCCTTATCACAGAAATAATTAAAAGTGACATTAGTACACGTGGAGTGTATTGAACGGACCATGTGTCTAGTTTAATTCTATAGCATGATCGTGCAGAGAATTAAATTTCACTTGATTGCTGTGTATTTCATCTAAATTTCTTGACAGAGTTAAGTATATCTTTTTTGTGATTTTAATGGTTCTTTGATTCATTAATGGATGAGATCAATTTGATTGGTCAAATATCGAATTGGGAACTTCAGAATAAGTGAAGTAGAGAATATGAATTCATGTTGAAAATCGTCGCCCTAAAAAATAGGTAGAGTGACTATTTAAGTTTTTTTTTTGTTGAACGGTTAAAATTTAAGTTCAGTGTTTAGCGATGACTAAATTTCGACATATGTGATTTGTTCACATGACCATTGAAGAAAATTATGCTTAAGTTAGTAAGAATAATTAGAGGGGCAAAATGATCTTTTATGTTGTACCTAATTATTGAATCTCGAACTGGGATATAATACATATATGGCACGTCAAAGAAGAGTATTATAGATTTATTGGCTTCTGTGATCTTATATATTCCGAAAGTTCAATCCTTTGCCTTTAGTGGAAAAAATAAAGACTAATAATTAGATTTAATGGTCTAGGGTCGACTAAACATGATCTAATTATTGAAATTTGAAAAATATATATCCGATTAGGTCCCTGTGGTACCTCTATAAAGTAATTAAATTTAATTACGATTTTTATAATAGTTTTGAACTTAATTATAATTACAATAAAATTTTGTACTTGTACTTACTATAAAAGTTGTAAACTCAATTATAATTATCATTGAAGTTTTAGGACTACACATGTAATTAATATAAACTAATTGGATATGAATTTTAATGAAGACTTCTATTTGATATTGGAATTATTATTCTACATGGATTGAAACATCTTTTATTTCTATAAATAGAGATTAGATGGACATAAAAATCCTACAATAATCATAATACATAATTCCATAGTGTTCAAATTTGGAGATGGAGAAAAGTGAGAAAAGTCGTATTTTCTTATTGTCTAATCCAAGAATTAGTTTCTTGATTTAATTAAAAGAAGGTGCGCACATATCGGTGTAGTCTTGATTTTGGAGAATACCATAGAAGACTTGGAGGTATTAAATATAAAGTTCTTGCAATTAAAAGACTGAAAGCTCGTGATCCAAATGGATGAAAGTTTGTGATTCAGATCCAGTCCTAAAATTGATCATCGAATTTAGGTAAAAATTCGAATCCCTAATTTTTATATAACATACATGTGAACATTTGGACGATCTTATTTATTGAATTAAAGATTTTAAAAAAAAATTTCTTGAATAATTCCGCTTCCACATTCCAACATAAATAGAGATTAGATGGACATAAAAATCCTACAATAATCATAATACATAATTCCATAGTGTTCAAATTTGGAGATGGAGAAAAGTGAGAAAAGTCGTATTTTCTTATTGTCTAATCCAAAAATTAGTTTCTTGATTTAATTAAAAGAAGGTGCGCACATATCGGTGTAGTCTTGATTTTGGAGAATACCATAGAAGACTTGGAGGTTTTAAATATAAAGTCTTGCAATTAAAAGACTGAAAGCTCGTGATCCAAATGGATGAAAGTTTGTGATTCAGATCCAGTCCTAAAATTGATCATCGAATTTAGGTAAAAATTTGAATCCCTAATTTTTATATAACATACATGTGAACATTTAGACGATCTTATTTATTGAATTAAAGATTTTTAAAATTTTTTTTATTAAATAATTCCGCTTCCACATTCCAACATTAGCAATGTAGGAGAGGCTGAAATGTTAATGTTTAATCAATCGTTGATATATATTCCTCTCGGTTATGATGTCAATTCATTGAGAAAATAGCATTAAGCAAAATTCAGCATTTTGGAATTGTTAAAAAATATTCAGTGCATCTATGATGAATCTTGTATTGTCATGAATAGTGTCACAAAGTTGTCGTAACAATTGTACTAGAAAATATTTTCCATAACCGTTATTATGACTTTCATGGAAAATTTAATTTCTTAAGTGTGACTCGTCTAAAAATAAATATTTATTTGAAAATTGGAAAATAGTTGTCATGGAGATAATTGCCGTGAAAATATTAACCAAGGTTAAGGATAACGAAGAACAATAAAGTTAATTTAATATTGGTTAAAATATTTCCTATCTTATTGGATAAGAGAGATTAATATACATATGATAACAATTATTGCAAGAATAAATTCTGGGGACCAAAATCGTATAAAATGACTTTAAGATGTGGACAATTAGTTTAAGAAAAAAGGAAATACACTAGCTATTTTTCTCAGTCGTCTCTATCTCTAATTAATTATGCTAGGTGGCATAAAAAGTCTCTTTCTCAATGCTCTTTGTTATGTCTATTTGTAATTTTTTCTTTAAATTTCCTTGTAAATAACTCTGGATCTACCAATGAAAGGATATATATATATTTATTTATTTATTTTTTTTCATCTTTTACTCTTCATTCCATCCATCCTTTATATATATATATATATTAAGATGACTTTTTGCTACAAGTCGATATTGTGCAATTAAGCCAATTGCATAAACGCTTTAAAAAATCTAATAGTAGCGGAAAGCTCTCTATAAATGGATGTGCTCCTAGTTTGTTTGGATCTTTGTAGAGCCAACTATTTAATAATTTTCTCAAAAAAAGAAAAAGAAAAAAAACAGTAGTTTTAGAAATTATTTTATTTGATAAACATACAACTTGAATTTTTGAATTTTATGAAAATGATTTCATGTGGTTTCTCCAGCTAAGTAGATTCCTTATTTCCTATAAGATACTCCCACCATGCACGGTCGCCACTTTTTATAATCTCTTCATTTCCTTTATTTTATTGGTTGCCCCCGATCAAATTGCATAAGGGTGTCAAAACGTGACAGGCCACCTATGTGCACGCAGACCAGTAAACAACCCTACCTGTCCCAACAGTGGGGGTTATACGAAGCTTAGTATAAGACTTGATATTTCATTTTAAAACGTTAATTTATTAAGAGTAAGGGAAGTAATTCAAACCTTGTATATTGGTTATATTTTTATACTTAAGCAATACTTGATTTTACCTTTAAATAACACTAGGATCCTATTTAATGAGAAAAGAACATTAGAGTAGCTAATTGAATGAAATGAACCAAGAAAAATATAATTAAGTAATAAGTTATTACCAAGTTTATTAGCATCGCCATTTTTCAAACATCATCTCATATTTACAAAGTTAAAGCTTTTTGGAGTATCTTCAATGCATTCTATAGATTGCTATCTATGTGGCAAAGATCGAAAGATTTTCAATCAATGTGGCATTGGTGTCAATGAATAGACACTCAAGTTCATAATTGGACTCCAATGCATTCTATGAATTACTATGTAGGCGTTATTTATTTCTTAAAATAAAAAAATAAAATAATAATAATAATAATAATAACAACTTACATTTTTTCTTTGAAATCAACAAAATTATATTTTTATCTGCATTTGAATGTAATTTGTGTTGTGTTAGAATGTTTAATGGTATTTCTAAATTTAGACGGAGCTCTGAAAATGTCTATTTTTTTCTCTAATACATCACTTTCACAGAGTTATTGTCAGCTTGCTACCAGAGAGATTGTTTTGTACATTATCTATTTTGTTCATGTGATACAAGTTTTAAAAGAATCCATGGTTGAATTGCAAATGCTCTTTCTTTTCAATTTTTGGCCATTAGCTTTCATCATGCCCTCTTTGACCAAATCGAGACATATTCGCATCACTCGGCTTGTTTTATAATAGGGAAAATCTCTTGATTATTTTGCAACTATGGGGACTACAAATTTAGACGTGGTTGCATCACTCACTTCGGATAATTATCTTTTCGAAATAGTTTTGTCTCCTTCCGAACAATGATGAAGTCTTCCACTCCCACTTACAAGTATCTTCTTTTTATATTTGATCCACTTTTCTTTATAATAGAGTTTTATCATATAAGTGATCAATCACATATCACGTTTCTTATTTATTGGAATACTCGATTCTTAGAGCCAAATTTAGAAAAATACCTGCAATAAAACAATAGTCAAGAGGGTTGGGAATGGGACTTCTTACAGCGTGCTTGCCACCTATTATAATGAGAAATAAAAAAATACAACTCAAGACACAACCAGAGGCATCTCTATTTCAACAATTTTGGGACACAAAACATTTTACCCTTTTGTACAAACTAAAAACCACAAAAGACCTAAACCTTAAGTGAATATCGATGTTGCTTCTATGAAGCATAAGCCATCAACCAAAATCACTCACACTCTTCTCTTTTAGGAATCACATAGACCCTTTTCACTCAAAAAACATAGAAATCTTCCAACCAAGATTTGAAGATGAACGGAGATGAATAAGGGAACCAACAGACACATGGAGAGACAACATCTAGAAGGCACCAGAAAAGATCAGACGTGAAGTGAAGTGAATTACGACAACAATGTAAGGCCCTATTTATAGTACACACACCAACCATGGATCTCAGATGATAATCAACGATTCTGAGCAACTGGCAACATCAGGATTAAGTGGCAACTAAAGTTGCTCTTCCAAAATGCAACTTTCACTATATGGGTCAGGGTTTTGAGCTAATGGTTTGAGTTATTAGGCAATGGATCAAAACAACAAATAGGCTAAGACCAATTTCATCATTGCTCGCACAATTGGATTGAAACATGGCATTGCAACCCAACAGATCTCTACCTTGATGCCAATAGTAACACTATAAAATTTAGGGTCATCTTTACTTCCTCCATCAGCACCAAGAAAATGTACCAGCAATGAATACAAAATTACCCGGTATCAATTTTTAAAATTTGTAAAAGGTCTAAATTTGTTTAAAGGCAGTATCTTTGCCCCCATATCAGCTGGATTGAACTAGGTTGGAATGTTTTTCAAGTGACGCGTATATTTAACATCTCTGTGTTTAATTTTTTCATGAAAGACTTGATTTTTACACAAATGAATTGCACCCTGACTATTAGAATAAACTACAACATGATTAGATAATTCATTAATTTCAGACAACGAACCTTTCTGCCAAAGTGACTCCTTAATGGCTTAAGTTGCAACCACATATTCAGCTTCTGTAGTTTACAAAGCTACTATTGATTTCAATTGAAATTTCCAACTAATGCGGGTACTACACAATGTAAACATGTACGCAATAGTCGATCTTCTATTGTCCCTATCTCCAACATAATTAGAATCTACAAAACCTTTTAGAATAATTCCCTCATTGCATGATTTAAAACACAACCACAATTTAGAGGATCCTTTTAAATACCTCAACAACTACTTTAAGGCACTCCAGTGTTCAAGCCCAAGTTTGGCCATGAACTTGCTAAGGGTACCAATGGCATTTGCAACATGTGATCTTGTACAAACTATAGTATACATTACTGATTCAACAGCATTAGCATATGGGACCTTATTCATGCATCTAATATTAGACTCGTCAAGGTGGCATTGGTCTTTACTTAATTTGACATGTGAAGCAAGAGGTAACGACACATATTTAGACTCACGAATTGAAATTTTTACGAAACCTTTTCCATATACGAAGTTTGACTCAAAATTATCTAGTGTTTGAATTTTTTCTTATAATATCTGTACAAATTTTTTTTTTTTTTTTTTTTTTTNATTTTTACGAAACCTTTTCCATATACGAAGTTTGACTCAAAATTATCTAGTGTTTGAATTTTTTCTTATAATATCTGTACAAATTTTTTTTTTTTTTTTTTTTTTGCATGTTCTAAATCTTTCATTTCAAATTCACACCTTAAGGACATCTTCATGTCAATAATGTCATGCATGTTAAGACCAATCAACAATATATCATCTACATAAAGGACCAGATAAATAAACACAAATTTGCTTTATTTTTCTTCAAATACCGGCAATGGTCAAATGCACATCTAATGAAGCCAACCGACCATGTAACAAAGTTATCAAACCCCTTGCACTATTGTCTAGGTGGTTGTTTTAACTGTATAATGATCTTTTTAACAAGCACACATAATCAAGTTTTCTTTTATCTACAAAACCTTTTAGCTGAGATATAGATAGTTTCATCTAAGTCCCCATATTGGAAGACAATTTTAACACTCATTTGTTTAAGTTCTAAATTATAATGAGCAACCAATGCAAGTATTATCCGTATAGTAGTATATTTAATTGCAGGAAAAAAAGATTTCATTATAGTCAATACCAGTTTCTATGTAAAACATTTTGCCACAAGTCTAGCCTTAAACCTAATAGGCCGTTTAACAGAATTCTCATCCTTAATGCTATATATCTACTTATATTCATTGAAGGACTTACCTGCAGACCTAGGAAATAATTTCCAATTTTTATTTTTAAGTAGGGAAGGCATCTCTTCTTCCATAGTAGCTTGCGAGTTTCTTATAATTGATAACTAATTGCTTCATTATAGGATTTAGGCTCTTTAAAATCTAAATCTTGATCAAACAAGATAGCAAGAGAAAGGTAATATTTAAACCTAACAGGCTCTCTTGTTTCTCTCCTAGTCATATCCCTTTTCCATCGATAATCATCTAATATAGCTCCCTGGTCCCCATCACTCCCTTGAACCTCACGTTCTATAACTTCTATCTCAACAGTTTCTTGTGCTTAATTTTCATTCAAATTCTCATTAATGAGATCAGAAAAGAACTCAAGCTCTTTTGCAACTTGGTACCATAATTTTGTTCTTCCTAAGAACTCTCTCAACACTGCTAGTACTCAAGCAGGGCATATTGGACTCACTAAAAGTTACATCCTTGCTGGTTATCATTTCAAAACTCTACTCTCTAGACCATGGTCTATTTCCTTTTACCCCCAACAAAATACCCTATGAAAACACATTTTACAGATCTTGGCTCAAGCTTACCAACATTTAGATGAGGATAAGTTGCACATCCAAAGGTTTTCCAATGAAAATAGTATGTAATTTTGCCAAATTATATTTCCTCAGGTGTTTTGCCTTCTATGGAACTAGAAGGAGTTTTGTTAGTAATATAAGAAACTGTGATCATAGCTTTAACCCAAAATACTTTGAAAACTCTAGAACTAATCATTATACACCTCACCTTATCCAAAATTGTTCTATTAATTCTTTCATCTACTTCATTTTGCTATTGATTATAGGGGACAATTTTATGTCATAGAATTCCAATTTTATTTTACAAAAAAATTCAAATACCGTATTGTAGAATTCTAATCCATTGTCAATTCTAAGGATTTTAATTTTCTTTTCAATCGATTTTCAATCAAAGTTTTCAAATTTTAAAACTTTTCAAAGGTTTCAAATTTTTACTTTAATAAGAAAATCCATACTTTTCTCGAAAACCCATCAATCAAGGACATGAAATATTTATTTTCCCTTTAAGGAAAGTAAATGAATTCTCCTACAGGTCAAAATGAATATGCCTAAATATGGAAGTAGTCTTATTATTTTCTAGTATTAAAGTGAGTCTGAGATCGATGTTTGCCTAATGTGCAAGGCTCATAGAAAGGAAGTTTTGAAATAGTATCCTTTCCAAAAAAAAAGCCCCGTGTTATACAAAATGTGTAGACCTCTTTCACTCACATGTGCTAATCTATTGTGCCACTTTAAAGTGACATCAATTTTAGCACTAAAGGTCTCTGGAGGATTAGACAGGACAACAGTGGCCTTGGTGACATAGATACCATTCCTTTTAGTACCTTTGAAAATCACAAGTGGTCTTTTAATCAATTTTAATGTGCCATTTTCAATTCTACCCTCCAAACTTATGTCATCAAAGTATCCCATTGAGATTAGGTTCTTGTTAAGATTAGGAACATACCTTACTCTCTCAAGAGTATAATTATATCTATTTTCAAATATCAATGCAACATGTCATATCCTTTTCACCCTTACATGCCACATTATTCCCTATAACCACTTTCCCTCCATTCATTTCCTTGTAATTCTCCAACAAATATTTTCTAGAGGTCATATAAAAAGTACACCCGGAATCCAAGATGCATTCTTGGATCCAATCGCTGTTATCTGCAAAACTTACAGTATTCAGATCAGATAGTGGCTCAGTGACAACATAAACATCAACATTGTTGGATTCTAGAGGCTCAACAAAGTTTCTTTCATCTAAATTCTTCCTCTTGTAGCAGTCTTTTAAAAAGTGATAAGTTTTCCCACACACATAACACTTATTATTCTTGGTGTTGGATTTTGACCTAAATCTTCTATTCTTCTTCTTCTTATTGTTACTGTTAACAAAAAAGTTCTAATTTTCCTAATTTCTACTTTTCCTATTTTGAGGTCTACCCTCACATACAAACTCTCAGAATCTTCATCAAGTTTCTCATATTTTAATTCCAACTCTTTACTCCTAAAAGTATCGATGACATCATGGGTTAAGGTGTCCTCACCGTACTTAATGGCAGTCTTGAAATCTCTATATGCCTCAAGTATGGCATTAAGAGGTACACCAACTTTATAATCCTCAGACACTTTATCACTACTGTTAGTCATATTTTGTACTAATTTGTTAAAGGTGTCTAAATTGTCATCAAGATCTTTTGAAGAATATATTTTAAAAGTAAAGATACTTTTTATGATGAACATTTTATTGGGTAAAGACTTAACCATATATATATCTTCCAAATATCCCACAAGGCTTTAGCAGTATCCAATTTACTTTCTTTTTTAGCACTTGATCAGATAAATGTAGTATGATAGATGTATAGGCAAGTTTATTAGCTTCATTTATTTGACTTGCGGTCATAGTTTTCAGGAAATTCTTGTGTTATAGATTTAGAAACTTTTTGTTGCACGAGGACTCCCGACATTTTTTGTTGCCAAATGAGAAAATTTCATTTTCCATAAAAAAACTCAATGTTCAAAAGCAGTATGTCATTGTGATGTTTTTAATCAACAAAAAAAAAAAATTGATAAAGATTGAGGAGTTTAGTGCTCAGCAAAGAAATACCAAAAAATTTAATAACACGCATTATCAAAGTTTAAAGTACAATGCAGTTTCAAAAGAACACAAGTGCACAATAACCAAGAAATAACATCAGTGATAATAGCAGGGTCTCCTTAGACTTCAAATGTTCAAATTTACTAGGATTTTATGAAGATCAAATCACCGGGTCAATGCTTAATTTCAACACAGGGATTCAAAGGGCAATGAACTAGTATCAAATGATTATAGGGATCAATTATGCACGCATAGTGTATAATACTTAGAAATGATCACAAGAACACACTTGAATAAGGAAATCATGATTATATAGAATAAGAATTAGGGTTTAATAAGTAAAGATCAAACCAGAGTGGTGGTTTGAAGCATTGACCACCAAAACCTCCCAACAAATGACCAATACACTGATTCGAAGGTTACTAGTGCTAGCAAAAATACCACAAGAACACCAGAAGGTAACAGATTCGTCAATTTAACTCTTTGGATATGAATTTTTCTTCAAGATGCAAAAGGTATACACCCCAACCTTACTCTTTATAACAAGATTTCTCGACGAGAACCACCAGAAAAGTCAAGATCTGTTTACCACATGATCTAGGGTTTTTCCAAAAAAGTCAGATTGCACCGGATCAAAGGTGTTGTCGATTTTATATCACGCAAGTATATGCATATTAACAAGTAACAGAGTGGAACAATGAATCCGGATTATCTATCCCACGAGGACTATAATTGAATATGTAATTTACTATTTCTAACTTCTATTGATGAAAAAGAAATTATGATTTGGTGATTGAGTATCTAAATTATTCTAGTTATATTGTATTAATCTAACATGCACAAATTATCAAATTTAGGTTTTTAAAGTATGAATGTGGAGGCTAGGACTTACAATTTCATCTATAGAGCCCCTTTAATTCGCTAATCAAAATTTATGACTATTGTAGTGTCCGATCGAATTCTTCTAAAATGTTCAATTACATTTCTCGAGTTCAAATTAATTCTATTTAACTAAATCAATTTCATATCTTTATGTGAATCAGGATACACTTTAGTTAAACTCTTAAATCTCTAAGAATCCATGCAACAATCGCATTAACATATAACTCGTGATCTAAACCTCTAGGAATTAATATAACGATCTCTATTCTTTTACACTAATTTCCTAATTTTACTATTTGATCTAAACATATAACTCACCTCATGACTCGTTGTAAATTCACAAGATCGTTGAATTATTAGCCAAGTAATTCAAAGTATTAAAATCCATAAATAAAATCAACACATAAAAATTCAACTTCTAGAATCTTAAAAATTAAATTAAAGTGTTACTTACATCGTTTGTCCTATCTATAAATTTTGATACTCATACTAATGAAAGAAAAATAATAAAAAATAGAATTCATAATCAGGTTTTGAAATCTTGATGATGGAAAGAATTCGATCTTGCACAAATAATCTTTTTTTAATCTCAAAAGTTTTCAAACCCTATCTTTTTGCCCTTTGGTCTCAATGATTTTTTTTTTCTCTATCTAAAATTGCGTGTCCCATAAAAGGAATAATGAAAAGTATATATAGAAATCTAGAATAACTCTACAATGGAGTCCTAAAGCATCTCCAATGTTGACCTTAGTGTAATTAGGAATCCGACAAAAGCTGTAATTTTTTATTGTCACATTAAGTTCTTGTTCATCCCAAGTCCTCTTTATTTACATGGCATGAATCTTCAAGACTTGATTTTTTTGTCCTCAATTCCATATCGCTCAATCCAATTTTCATCCAAACTTGTCCAATTTGAGTTTTACCAAAATCAATTATAAAATAACATAAATTAAGTAGATATTCGCTCAAAAAAATAATAAATAAATAAGAATTGAATCCTAAATAAACGCATAAAATACACTTATCAGAAGATGATATGGTTGTGAAAATTATTTTTCCACAAACAAAATACAATCGAAGGACCAACAACAACCACCAATGGCTCTGTTACCACTATTATTACGAGAAATAAAAATACAACTTATAATCAGGTTTTCTCAGAAATACAATTCTCAAGACACGACCAAAGGCATCTTAGTTTCATCGATTTTTGGGTCTTCCAACCAAGTGTTGAAGATGAATGGAGACGAAGAAGGGAACCAAAAAATGCACAGAGAAAATCTAGAAGGCACGGAAAAGATCAGACATGAAGTAAATTAGGACAACAGTGTAAGGCAGTATTTATAGTACACACATCAACCATTGATCTCAGATGATAATCAGTGGGTCAGAGCAACTAGTGACATCAGCAATAAGTGTCAAGTAAAATTGCTCTTCCAAAATGTGATCTTCACTATACGGGTCAGGTTTTTGGGCTAATTTTTTGTGTCATCAGGCAACGGATCAAAATAGTAAATGGGATTTCATCATTACCCCTCCACTATTGGACTGAAACATGGCTTCACAGCCCAACACCACCCTCTTCTGTCCATGTGACTGAACCATGGTTAATCATATACTCCTAATAAGTCCTGTAACGTAGCATCAAAGAAAAACTCTTCTTGAAGACTAATGTTTTCGGGGATATTGTAAGAAGTAACCTTTTGGTGTTTCAACATAAATTTAGAAGTGGTTGGTCCTTTGCCAACATTTGTTACAGTCCTAAGAGATTTCTGCGTTAAGGTAGAGATTTCTGGTTGTGGATCATATAGAGCTATAAACACTGGTAGTTAAGATTAAGTGAGGAATTGGAGCATTTGTTTTATGGGCTAGCATACTTTAATAAATAATTTTATAATTATGGGTTATCTATGGCATCTAATTGGTATGGACTTTGTAATGTGTAGAGATCCAATATTAGTCTAATTAAATCATTCACACGATGGCTCTTCTCCTCTTTTGCCATCTCTGAGTGGGAACCCATAGAGTGCAATATTGATTTAACTGTGGAAGATCGATAACTCTTTGTTCAACTATATTTATTGATGATATGAAAAGATTCTTGATGTACTAAAGTATAAAGTATAACAAGTGGTATCTTAGCAATTTTTCGTATCTTCTATTAGAAAATTCATACACATTTAGATTTATAATTTATAATTTATTTATTTTACTCTATTGAGTTCCATACATAAATTTAAAATAAAGAATTTTACCCATGTAGAGATATATATATATATATATATGAAATTCACAATTTTTGTTTTGGATGAATTTGTTGGGAAAGTTTCAAATCTAAATTTTGTGTTTTGATTTAAGGGGAAAATTGTTGGGGGGAAATTCGGATTTGTAAGTTATGGTTTGATCTAAGGGTGAATTTTTATTTTTAATTTGGGCCTTTTTATTTAAAATATTTTGAATAAAAACTACAAATTTTGGTTCAATTGGGGTGTTCTCACCGTTCAAACAATCTTATTTTTTTTAGAAAAAAGATCAGCGGTTCTGCGCTACATGGTGGTGCTGGTTTATAAGAAAAAAAAGGTTCTAATATTTCGAAATAAATTTATTGAAGCAATAAGTTGCTAAATTAACATCTCTACGTAGATTTATTTATTTTGAAATATTGAGATTAGTATGTCTATTGTTCACGCAATAATTACCAACCCAAGGAAAGGTTACTGTTTGGCCAAATAACAAGCATACCTGGGGTGTATGATGATTATCAAGATCTCATGTGAAAAATAAGTTGATCCGAAGAAATTCTCGTTTGTTTGACATGTATTATTGTCAATATTTGACTACTACATGGAAGAGTACCATTATTTATTTTGGTTGATTGTATCATGCATATATGTACATTGTTGTAGTTATGTTATGACTTGGATATTGATTGTGAGCTTATTATTTTATTTTATTCTCGATTTAGTTTTTGCTTCTGATTCTACAACATCTGTCGATATTAATTTCATCAAGGTGCTTAATGGCACAAACTTTAACAATTGGAAAGAGAACATAATACCTTGCATTTTAGTTAGAATGGCATTCTACTCTTACTGACTCAAGTTGCTCTGAGAATAAAAGGGACTTAGAGAAATGGAATCATTCTAATTGAATAAGTCTAATTATCACGAAAAGTTCCATACCAGAAACTTTTAGGGATGTTATATCCTAAAACACTTCTTGATGAAATAGAAAAGCGTTTTGCTAAAAAGCGAAAAGGTTGAAACAAGTAACCTTTTGGCTAGTCTTGTTTCAATAAGGTATAAAGGAAAAAATGAACATAATAAAGTACATTATAGAAGTGTCTAATATCCTTTTCCAAATTAAAGGCACTAAAGTTAGAGTTGTCTAAGGACTTACACTGCATTTAGTACTTGTTTCTCTTCCAGCACAACACAGTCAGCTTACAGTAAGTTACAATACTCAAAAGGACAAATGGACTCTAAATGAGCTCGTATCACACTATGTACAACAAGAAAAAAAGGATTAAGCAAGAAAAGATGGAAAGTTCTCACCTACCAACCACCTCTAAGGACAAGAAAAAGAAAAGGGACAAAGCTAATGAATTTGCAGATGGAACACCACAAAAGAAACTACAAAAGAAATAGGATGAGGAGTTTACTTCTTACTTTTGCAATACGCTTCTTGGCATGTAAAGAAATGTATGCTTCTCACTCTAGTTTGTTCTAAAGTTAATTTAGCTTCTGTACTTGTACACATTTGGTGGGTAGATTTTGGTTCTACTACTCATGCAAGTGTGTCTACGTAGGTTTGCCTGCAAAGTCAAAAGCCAATTGATGCTAAAAGTATGTGGATGCTGAAAAAACAGTTAAGGTAAAGGCTATAGGGACCTTAAGGTTATCTTTAACGTCTGGATTTTTTTGGATTTGGAAAAGACTTATGCAGTACTGTTATCTAGAGAGAATTTAATTTTTGTTTTTGCTTTGGACAAATTTTGTATTTCTTGTTCATTTGAAAATAATAAATATAGTATTTTCAAGATTCAAATATTATTTCTACTAGTTCTTTAATTGATAACTTATATATGATGGATACAGTTGCCTCACATAACGAAACATTACAAACAAGTTCAAGAGGTATAAAACGCAAATTAAGTATGTTGTGCATAAGCGTTTAGGACGTATCTCTACCCAGAGAATTTAGAGACTTTTATTTGGAGGAATTTTTGAATCCCTTGATTTAACATATTTTAAAGTCTGTGTTGAGAGTATAAATAGAAAACAGACAAACAAAAGGATATTAGGTGCAATAGAAATTCTAGCATCTTAGAACTAATGCTACTAATATTTGTAGACCATTCCCTAAGGTTTCTTTGAATGGCCGACGACATTTTATTACATTTATAGACGAATATTCTTGCTACGGATACCTATTTGATTCATGAGAAGTCACAATCGCTGGATGTTTTTAATGCTTTTAAAGTTGAAGCTCAAAATCAACTCAATAAAAGGATTAAGGTTAGATCTAATCGTTGTGGCGAATACTATGATGATATGACGGATCAAGTAAAAAACGTCCAGGACCTTTCGTAAAGTTCCTAAAAGAATGTGGTATCGTCCTAAAATATACAATGCTAGGCATACCTAACATGAATGGTATTGCTGAGAGGCAAAATAAATTGCTTAAGAACATGATAAGAAGCATGATTAGTCAATTTCTTTACCAAAATCTCTATGGGGAAAAGCTCTAAAGATTATAGCATATATCCTTAACAGGTTTCCAAACATAGCAATAGTTAAAACCCCTTGTGAACTATGGACAATAAAGAAGCTTAGTAAAAAGCATTTATACATTTTGCATTGTCTAGCTCAGGCAAAGCCTTACAAGCCAAATCAAAATAAACTAAACTTGAGAACTGTTAGCTGCTACTTTGCAGGATACTTTGAGGGGTTACAAGTTCTATGATCTCTCGACTAAATCCTTTCTAGAAATGAAAAATTTAAGATTCCTTGAGTATGTAGAGTTAGGAGGGAAAGATAAGGCTATGGGCAATGTGTTTAAAGAAGAATTCATTTCTCTTCCTACAGTCTCTATTGACAATTATCACTTTCTAGTAGTGATACCATTCAAGAAGCAAATCCAGATCATCAAAATAATTTTAAAAAACTTCATTTTGAAAATGAATAAATAGCTCCCAATGAGAAAACTCAACAACCTCAAGAACAATGGCTACTAAGGAGATCAATTAGAGAAAGAAGAAGACGATTTTGAATGATTATATCATCTTTCTCCAAGAACATGAGCTCGATATAGGAGTGATGGAAGATGATCCAATCAACTTCCTTCAAGCCATACAGAATTCTAATCTCAAAAGTTAATTGATACCATGAACGATGAGTTAAAGTCCATGAAAGACATTGACGTTTGGAATCTCGTCAAATTGCCTGAAGGTGCGAAGTCAATTGGTTGTAAATAGATATTTAAGACCAAGAGCGATTCAAAAGGAAATGTTGAGAGATATAACGCCCTTTTGTTGCAAAAGATTTTACTAGGTATTTAATGAGAACAAAAGATTAAATGCTCACATATCAAAAATCAAATCAGTTAGAGATCATTGGGTATTCTAATTATTATTTAACTAGATGCTTGGTAGCAAGAGATCCACTTTTGGCTATATTTATCTTCTTTCAGAAGGTGCTATTTCCTAGAAGATTGTTAAGCAGATACTCATTGCACCTTCTGCAATGGTAACTGAGTTCATAGCCTTTTATGAGGCATACTGCTAAAGATATATTGTGGCAATAAATCAGTTGTACTATATTCCAACAACAACATAAGCTCTTCGAAGTGGAAGCACATAAACATCAAGTTTCTTGTTAAAGATAGAGTTCAGAGTTGTCAAGTTCTATAGAACATGTAGAAAAAAAAACTTTATGATTGCAAATCTACTCACTAATTTGATAATATGTTGATTTAGTGATAATTTGTGTTTTGGATGTTCTCTTGTCTTGACACGTTTTTATGATTATTATTTTTTTGTACAATAAAGAAGATGGTTTGTTCTTTTAACTCTGAATATTTTCTGTCTATTTTTGGTTTAACACTAAGAATAGAAAGACTAAAGTTGATCTCATTGAAGAATAAGCTATGATGAGTTGGAAACAAGCATGTTCAATATCACATTATGTAAATTCTATGCTACACATCCATATTTGATCTATGTCATTGAATATATTGGCATGGTGACCATTGATGAGTTTAATTATGATGAGTGTAATGAAGTCCATTGTGATCCCATACACTAAAATAGGAAAATGGACTAAATTGCAAATTAGGACATGTTTCAAGAATGATAGATTTTTAGTACACACTTATTGTTATGTAATATAATCTTTTTTGGCAAAAAAAAAAAACCATGTATAGACTAAGTGGGAGACTTTTAGGAAACGTTAGTTTCCTATTTGTTTTATGGGCTAGAATATTTTAATAAATAATTATATTATTATGAGCTATGTAACACACCTAATCGGTATGGGCTTTGTAATGTGTAGAGACCCAATACTAGTTTAATTAGGGTGAATGGGGTTCTAATTAACCTAGTATATAAAGAACATTATAGGGTGGTGATCTCCGAGTTAAATCATTCTCTCGATTGCTATTCTCCTCTTTTCCCATCTCTGAAAAAGAACTCGTAGAGCACAATATTGATTTGACTGTAGAAGATTGATAACTCCTTGTTCTTCATCACCATGGATTTAGGTATACTTCTTCAACTATATTTCTTGATAATTGATATGAAAAGATTCTAGATGTATTAAAGTATAAAGTATAACAGGTTTGAGGTTGTTCACGTGTAAAATTCTACGTGAAAATGGGATTTACATAGTCTTGTAGGGTAGCATCGTAAACTAGGGCCTGGATCAAGTGCATCGTTCGAATCAACTTGTTATGTTCCCATGTCTAGAGGTGTAGCAACATCATAATCATGTCACGTGTCCTTGATTGGTTTTCAAGTATTATCATGTGAACTTGAGGTGATCATCATGGCAGATCGAATTGTTGTAGGACTCAAATCAAACACAATGCTTTTACAGCTAAAACAGTTTTCACTAGTGATCTTACGAAGCGTTCTTAAATTAAAAGTCATTTTCATTAGTTATCAAGCACAATGTTTCTAAAGGAAAAATAGTTGCAACACGACGAATATTAATAGAAAGCAGTTGTTTTTATTGTCAAAGACAATGATTTTTGTACTCAACCATATAATAATAATAATAATAATAATAATAATCAATGAAATAATGTTATTATATACCAACAACAACAGTTTTTAAATTTAAACCATGGTCTATGTACATAAAATTTCTATGGTGGACCATATAACTGTTGTTGTCATGAAAGCTCACTCCAAAGATCTTCTAAACAGTATTTTTCAAGCTCGATCATCTTACATTTCTCTATCAAATAACCAATCCAAACAGCTTCAATCCACAATCAATATTTACCTTGGTTGGTTCTCAATCTCAGCCACAAAGGACAAGAAAATGGTGTTGGCTTGCAAGTCATAAAGATATAAATAAAACAATTGAAGAAATGCACAAAAGAAAAGAGAATAATAAAAAAGAAGTCGCCGATTATTTTTCTGTCTATATTCACACGTTTTTTCTTCTCAATAGGGCAGTCGTTTTTCTCTCAAATTCCACACAAATCTCACACAATAAAACAGCTAGGTTAAGCAGCGTATATATAGGAATATGTTAGGCTTTAATTG
This sequence comes from Fraxinus cuspidata, assembly GCA_903798385.1. NCBI lineage: Eukaryota > Viridiplantae > Streptophyta > Magnoliopsida > Lamiales > Oleaceae > Fraxinus > Fraxinus cuspidata. The sequence continues at coordinate 23,313 of CAIGRP010043174.1, forward strand.
GATCAATAAAGGGGTTAAATGTGTCAAGATTAAAAGTCATCCAATAGGTAAATATATGGATTGTGAGTAACATTAATTCTTAAGCTACTTTCAATGGTCCATGTTATTTTCGAATCGAAGCCTTTGGATTTAGTTGTTGGTAATCCATTCACCATTGGCCGAGGCCTGTGAAATTATATTTCAGCGTTTTACATCATAACCCGAGATTTATTGGGTATCAAAAATCCAACAAATCTCCACATTGATACCCAATCAACCAGCAAGTAAACAAAACACGAAGTTAATACTTGCATAATCAAGTTAACCAATAAAAATTGGAATCACAGACATTGCCTCTTGTTTCGGATAATCACAACAATCAATCAAAAACATATAAACATGTAATAAAAATATAATATAGAATAACATAGATCTTTTCATATACGTTCACACAGAACAACAGACTAACACCGAGTTAATTAATCAAAAGGCCAATGCATATGCAATGAATGCATGAATGACCCCACGAAAAGATCTCACCACACTTATCTTATCCCATTATGTATTACTCGTACCTCTAGAATACATATCTTCTCCCATCGCCCACTATACTCAATAGACTAATCACTAAACTCATAACTAACTGGTAAACTACAATATATCCTAAATCCACGGGATAAACCTCTATCACAACATCACTTTTCCCAACCTAAGTGAATAATGAGTCTTCACCTAACAGAAGTGATAGAAGTGTCTCTCTCATGCTCCACTTGATCAAGGTCTTTCATAGATAAAAGATTACAGACATCTAATCACCTCTCCACTCGTGATCTAAATGTCACACTCTACATCCCCGGTACATACCACCAATGTAACCCTAGGCATTTATACACTACATCACCAAAAGACACACAACACACTTACTATTAATACATCACAACCCACTATACATGCAAACACATTACACCAAGTAAATAAATTGCTATCAAATTCATGCAAATGTACTAATCAAACACATTGAAATGAAATATATAACCATACAACAAAATTAAGCAATCACACATGTAGAAATGAATACACACAGATGTACATATAGTAACTATGTTTACTCTCAATAAATCTCACTAGGATCACTCGACCATATATCCACATTCGCCTCACAATCCATTTGTCTTCTACTTAGGACAATCCCTTGCAAATTGTTCAGACTTACCACAACTATAACACCGCTTACTGCCACACTTGTCCCAACCCTTCCCTTTCTTTTTACCACCCTCATCACTCGAGTTACTAATGTCTTGAGCTCTACCCAACTTCATTTGCTTAAACTTCATTGTACTCTTCATTATATATATCTCACCACTCCTCTTATCGTCTTTTTCAGCCTTAATATTTTTACTTCTAAGAGAATTAATTACAATCTCAAGTGTAAAGATATCCTCCCTACCATACTTAATAACATTCTTAACCTCTCAATAGGAGTCAAGCATAGAATTCAACAAAATAATGGTCATTTAAGTTTCAGAAACCTTATCATCATAGTTAATAATGTCGTGAACAAGCTTTTTAAAAATATCCAAATTGTCATCAAGATATTTTGAAGGACTCATTTTAAATTGAAAAATCCTTAACGCAAGTACAATTTATTAGGACGAGACTTAAGCAACTATAAGTCCTCCAACTTTTTTCAAAGTTCTTTTATAGAATCAAGTTTCCAACTTTTCTTAAAATAACATCAGATGTGTATAAAATGATTGAACTGTAAGCAAGTTTATCATATTATTCTTTTTGTGTCTCTGTCAAATTTGTAGGAAATTTTATCATATATAGCTTTTGAAACTTTTTGTTGAACGAAAATCCCTTCATATTTTGTTGCCAAATTGAAAAATCTCATTGTTCATTGAAAAATCTAACGTCAAAATATTGAAAACACGGCAACCAAAGTGCACAAAGAGGTCTCACAAAGTAATCATAAGGTCACAATATTAACCGTTCTAGATTTTCAAGATTTCGTGAGATTCACGATCT
>CAIGRP010043183.1:0-10739 GCA_903798385.1 Fraxinus cuspidata
GTTGGATGTTGCTCTATCAAATATCGCTAATACAGTATCGTTCGGGTATGTCAAGAATCATATGAAGGTTGTGAATGATCAATAGAGGATTCGTCACTCTTAGATAGTAAGAGATTATGATCTACATTTTATCTAATTAAGTTGATAATGAAATCCTTGGCTAAGGTGAACTCATAAGTCGAAAATGAGTTTTCGACTTAAATTGACTTAACAATGGAATAAAAAAAAATATCGATAAACGAGATTGATATCAACATATTCATATCTCGTAATTGTTCGGATCATATGACAAAGGATTATAGTTTCACGGCAAACGAATAAGTTTGATTTTGTCACATCGCGTGATATTTCCCATCACATCTATTGCCCTGACACATTCTAGATGTCAATCTGGGACGACAAATGTGAATTAATGATAAATTAAAAAGACGGGTTTTAATTTATCGAATTTGATTAGATCAAAATAATAATTCACGTTGTTAGACACAGTGATTGGGGGACCTAATGGTCACACACGAAAGAGAATCAGAAGTATGAGATTTACCAATTAATTAATTGACAAGTGTTGGATAATTAATTAATTGAGTTGCTTATTAATAGGCCCAAATTAGATTAATTAATTTATGGACCAGATTTAATTAATTTGATTAATTAAATATTGGACCGGGTTAAGTTTAACAGACTGGCCAAACCCGCTTGGACTTATATTAATAGGCTGCTAGGATTTGAAAACTGAATGAAATAATTCATAATTCTTGCTAGCACAAGAAAAGAAAACCTAGTCAACATTCTTGTTCTCTGTGTGGATCACCATTGGAGGATAATTGGACATCTTGAATTGTAGATCGTGATCATTGGGTTCAAGAAAAAGCAAAGGAATTTGTGGAATTCATCAAAGATATTAATTTTATCAAAGTTTCTATCTAAACACAAAGGAGATCCTTGTATGGGAATTGAAATTGTTTTAATTTCCGCTGCGGATGATTGATTTAGTTCCCAACAAATTTTGCATTTGTATTCTCCATATCAATGAAGATACTTTCATCCGAGGGCACATGACTAGTGCATCCACTATCTAAAAACCATTTACTTTCTCGATACTTGGAGCAATTTGAACCTGAGAAGCATGGATCATTTTTTGATTCTTGTGCACTCAAAGATGCATAAAATAAGTTTGTTTCCCTCTCCTTCTCGGTTGCGCAATTAGCTTGTTGGGTGCTTTTCACTCTACAATCCTTTTTTTAATCTAAATGTTCAAACTTCTTTCAATTGTGACATTGCGGCTTTCTTTTGAACCAACAATCGTTTTCATCATGGTTGCTTCTCTTGCAAACTTTACACTGTCTTAATGAATCTCCTTCGTTAAAAAACTTTTTTCAAATTTGCTTCTATCTCAACCTCTTGGACTCCTTCCTCTTCCTTTAGTACTTATTCTACCGTTACTCACATATTCACCACCATATTGTTGTATTTCAACATTCTTAACATTGAGATTAGATTGAAACACACTCTCAATTGACTTTTCGGAGCATCAATTTTATCTTTTCTCGAATGCTTTCAAAGAACATCAATTCGTCAACCTCCAACTTCTCTAAATCCTTCGTTTCTTCAATCACAACCACCAAAGGATCAAATTTTTCCAGCAAGCTAATTATAATTTTTTTTACCATTTTTTCATTTGAAACCTTCTCACCATTTGACTTCATTTGATTTACAAGTTTATTGAATCTATTGAGAAATTCTTTAACACATTCATTATCTTTCATCTCTATATTTTCGAATTCCCTTCTAAAGGATTGGAGTTTAATGGATCTTACAATTTAATCTCCTAAATATTATTCTCTTAGAATTACTCAAGCTTCATTAGCTTTGTGTGCCATCATTATTCTTGGAAAAATTGAATCAATCACAGCTACATGTAGCATTGAAAGAGCATTAGCATCTCTTCGTTTATCTTCTTTGATCTCCTTCTTCTTGGCATCTGATAACCCTTCTTCATTTTTAGGTTTTTCGAAGCCATTTTTGACCATATTCCATAGATCTATTGCAAGAAATGAAGTTTTTATATTCAAACACCAAAAATTTTAGTTTTGCCCAAAAAATGGTAACAAACAAGTGTTGTAAGATTCCACTTGTGCTTGCCATCTTCTTCTTTAAACCCTTGCTCCCAAATATAGTTATAAAACCTGGCCTGGCCATACTAGTCGGATTGGAAAATCGACGACCCGAACCCTTAACCAAGCCTCGCAGATTAATTTAATAGAAATGTATTTGACTCGGTCAAAGCCCGATTTTGATCGAGTTAACTAGTGATTTAACCGCCGATTGACCAATTTCACTAGGTTTTGAAATCCTCTTGCAAAATTTTTGGGTCCAAGGGAATTAAACATTGGACCTCTAAAGACGATAATGGGTTCCTCTCCATTTGAACACAAAGTGTTTTAAATATTACTTATGTGCCATAACTTATATCTATCTAATGAATAATTTATAGGTTTTTTTAAAAAATATTCTTTTGAAAAATATTGGTTCAACCTTTTACTTTTATTTTATAAACCTAAATAATTAGTGAAAAATGACTTAAAACTTTAATTTCGCCTAAAAAAAATTTATATTTATATATTTTATTTTGTAAATTTTTATGCAATGATCCACTTGACCAGTAACCCAAGACTCAATATCTTGTCCACGTCGAATCTAATAATCATGCTCCCAAATGTCAGCTATGAATGAAAGAATATAACCTACAACGCAATGGTACCAAATATATGTTGGCTGAGGTTATAGTTTTGAAGTAAAACACACTGATTTCATGCATATGAAACAAGGGAAAAATTCAAACTACACAGGTTTCACGTGCAAGAAACTAGTGTAATTCGGTTTATGCTAAATGAAACAAGGGAATACAGAAGAGGATTAAAATAGAGACAAAAATGAGGAAAAATGAGAATGGAGAAGCAAAATAAACTTTCTTTTCTTCCAAGTTTTCTTACGCTTACATATTACACGATTAAAGGAAAATTATGCTACACGTATGGACTCTATATACACTACAAAATTACATTTTTAACCCTCGTTTGACACTTCATTGACTTTTCTACTGAAAAACACATTACAAATTACATATTAACAATCCTCTTACGAACTGCGAAGTCTACTGGTTGCAAAAGCTTAAAGAATACCCACTATTGCAAGCCAATCTGCAACTGTTGAATTTCTTCGAGGTGGGACTGTACTTTCCATGGTCCCTCACCTTTTTGCTTGATCATTGTGCTTGCAATTTTAGAATCTTCATCTGCCCAAATTTTGTGACATCCCTTCTCGTGACAAAATCTAAGGCCTGTTACAAGAGCTATCAATTTTTCTTCAATTGTAGAACAGCAGCCGTAATAATAATGAAATCCCCATAAAACATCCCCTGTATTATTACTTACTACATCTCCCTCTGCAGCTTGTGGCTTATTCTTAAAGCCCTATCAGTGTTTAACTTCATGCAGCTCCCATAAGTTCTTCTCCAGTAAACAAGATTCTTTTCAGCTTTTTTATTCTCATCACCTTGAATAAATAAAAACCAGTCCTCAGCAGATTTAAGTCAAGAAATCTCAATCGCCAAATTCTTTAGTGAATAATATGTGGTTCCTCGCATTGTAGTTCTAGTAATTTACACTTTGACAACAATGGAGCCTTTGCAAAAAGAAAAGAACCTTATGTCTCATTGAATGTCTTAGTATGTATTGAGGTGCTATAATTTCATTGGGAGTTCTTAGAAAAGATAGAACGTGTGCACATTTACCTTGAGAAGGTTGAGCATGGCCTCTTACTAAAAATTCATATCTATAGTAGAGATATGTTACGAGGATGAAATTGTGATCTAAGATTAGATCTAGAGGATTGCTTGTCTTGTCATATTGGAGAATCATAATGTTGTGCCCTTGGTCAACCATTGAGATGACATAGCAAATTTATTATCAATGGAAGATGTATAATTTAATTGAGTGCAATCAGCAATTTTATATATTACATCCCAAGGTTACGTTATGATAACTTGTTAATTGCAAGGTATTATGATTTTGAGAAACATGTTACAAATAACTTAATTATAAATTGTCCTTGTCATTAGTGAACACAAGACACGAGTATCATAATTATGGATAGACTAGAACATATTGTGTTTCTTTATTATAATGAAAGTAGCTTTCTTTCTTATGATGAAAGTAGCTCATCTAAAAAGCTAAAATATGGAGGCATTTAAATGGATACATGGATGAGTTGTTAGAAGAATAATTCATTGGATGATCTACAACTAAGATTTTACATGGATAACTATTTTAGTGTCCCTAGAAAATTTATATGTGATAGGTAATGGATTTGGTTATACAACTTGAGGTCTCAGAGAATTTTATATGAAGATCAACACATTTTATTGGCGTTTGGACGTTACCTTTTCTAAGGCCACTATCACAACATCATATGGGCGTGTTGAGAATCGTATAAAAAATTAATTTATAACTGATACATGAGTAATGACTATTAGATAGAGAGAGATTATAATATCCTTTTCATCCCTCTATGCTGATGGATGGAGTTACGAGTTGAAAAGGTTCCAAGCATAAATTGTTCGGATCAATGCATGGTCATGACAAACAGCATGATTTAATAAATAGGATTTGGTGTTTGTCCATATATAATAATCAATAGGATTATATTGGAGAAAGGATTATATTACCATGACAACCTAATAATGGTTTTTTTATTACGAAATGATGTTTCTTGTCATAAGAATTGCCTTGACATATTGTTACAATTCAACCTTGGATTTCAACATGAATTAATTAAGTTGGGTGGATTAATTATAAATTAAAAGAAAATTTTAATTTAATGAAAAGCGAATGGATCTCACTAAAAGGTGAGAATTGGAAATTTAGAAGGGCACAATTTAACCACTGAACTGTTCTTGACGTTGGAGTTCTAATTTGTTCACGTCATGTGAGTTTCTATTAATGGCTAAAAATCTTGACAACTCAAGTATGCACAGATTATGGTAAATTAGATTGAGAATTAAGGGTGATCTGGCTTTTGAACATTGAAACTCGTTCAATTTTCCTTGTGCATGTTTTATGTTTAAGTTAGTGGGGTATAGGGGAGAAAACGTGGATTGGAGAGGAAAAGAGAGGGAGTTGGGAGGTACAGGTTGTGATTGGGACTGTAGAGAAATCTTTCAAATTGTCTTATGTTTATATATGTATCACGTAATTTAGCTCATATCAGTAGGTATATATTAAATATAACTTATACAAGTACATATTTATTAAACTTTAAATTTCCATCCTAATGGATTGTAAAATTAAGGTGAGCTACATAAAATACCTTAACTTTTATCAATATGAAAAATCCATATAACATCACGTTCAACATGTTTCCGGGGTTAAGAAGTGCAGTCTGTGCTCCTGTACTAGAGTAGTAGAAATCATCAATAAATGGCTTTGATATGGAGAACAATGACAAAATTAGCATGAACAAATAATGATCTTTTATTTATGTCATGTCAATGTAAAATCCATTTTTTTTATTGGAAAGATAACATTGAAAAAAATAACTTGATTCAAACGAAATTATAGTGTCGAAGTCCTTCTACTATACCCAAATTTGATTTTATATATATAAGCTCAGACCATATAACCGAGAAGATTACCATATTTGAAAAAATTGTTAGTTATGCTAATTGCATAAACCGTGTGTATAGACCAGTCCACAGCGTTAAACAAAGAAGATCAAACTGAATCCCAGAAAGCCAAACTTGCGTTGAGGGGCAGATATTACTTAATTTATTTTTCGATTTGATCATAATTTATTCTCTTCTATTTATAAATCATCGTGCTAAAGCGTATAATAAATAGATAGGTAATAAGATACTCAAATGGAGAGATGTATGGGAATAAGGTCAGCTTCTTCAGAACATTATCATTTCATTTCGGAGAACATAGTGCATTCTTAATTCGATCATAAATTTTTCGGTGAGTTTTCATTCATATAAGTCGGTAGAGCCTTCGCACAATGTTTGTGCAAATTGAATCCTAAATGATTTTGTTGGCAAACGTGTGACACTTTTGTTGTCAACAAACAATTTTTTATTTTTATTTTTTGTTATGATTTGTCCTATGTATTTTGTACTCAATTGTAGCCTAATTTATATATTATAACTTAAGCAAGATACGACCTGAAACAAGCGAGTATGCAGTCAAGTATGGTTGAGTTGTAGTAGGTACAATAGTTGGTAGAAAAATAATTTTGTAAGGTACTAAAGAATGACTATATATTCTAGCAGAGTAACACCAATGTATGATGATTGAAATCTCTACGTTCCTCCTTTTTGTTGTTCATAATCCATCAGTGATATCAGAGTCATTACTGGTCTTTGAACAACCTACAAACTAGCAATTTTTGAGAGAAAACCAGAGAGGTACCTTCACTGATATAGTCGAGTGTTTGGTGAGTGTTTCAAATGGCTTCAAGTGGTTTTTCTGCCCCCCATTGCCCTATGTGCTTACAGGGAAAAATTATGATTTTTGGGCTGTAAAAATGAAAGCTTACTTGAAAGCCTATGATATGTGGGAAATCACAGAAAAAGGAGTTGAGCCACCACCATTAAGAGCTAATCCAACCATTGCTCAACATAGTTGAGGAGATAGCTAAGAAGTTCAAGGCTCCTTTTTACATTCAATTAGCCATTTTAGATGCTATTTTCACCAGGATTGTAACATGTGAAACAACAAAAGAAGCTTGGGACAGATTGAAGGAAGAGTTCAGAGGCAATGAGCAAATGCAAGTGTTGAACTTCATAAGGGAGTTTGAAACCTTGAAGATGAAGGACTCTGAAACTGTGAAAGAGTTTGCTGATAGGTTGATAAAGGTAGTAAACCAGATAAGGTTGCTGGAAGATGACTTACCAGACAAGAGGGTAGTGGAAAAAGTATTGATAAGTTTGCTAGAAAAGTTTAAATCCAAGATATCTTCTCTTGAAGACTCTAGAGACTTGCTAGCATATCTTTGTTTGAGCTCGTGAATTCTCTTCAAGCTGCAGAACAAAAAAGATTGTTTAGACAAGAAGAACAGGTTGAAGGACCTTTGTTTGTAAAGGGAAAACATAAAGCTCAAACCAGTTTTGGAGGGTAGAAACCACAAAACGAGAAGAATGAGGTTGAAACCAGAGTCAGAGGTAAGGATACAAAGTATCCTCCCTATCCTCATTGTAAAATAAAAGGCCATTCTCCAAAGTGGTGCTGGTTCAGGCGTGGTGTACAATGTAGATCCTGCAAGCAATTTAGTCATGTGGAGAAAGTCTGCATAAACCAAAAAGAAAAGAAGGAGATGCAGCAGGCCAAGGTAACAGAAGATAAGCAAGAGGAGCACCTTTTTTAAGCCATAAACTACAGAGTTAGCTGTAGGGTTAAAACTTGGTTGCTTGACAGTGGTTGTACTCATCATATGACTTCAAATTCAGACATCTTTGTGGAATTAAATGGTGCATATAGATCAAAAGTTAAGATGGAAAATTGGAGAGTATGTAGAGGTGAAAGGAATTGGCAAAGTTTTAATCAAAACGCGATCAGGTATCAAGTTCATTTCTGATGTTTTGTATGTGCCTAACATTGATCAAAATCTTATTAGTGTTGACCAATTGATTGAGAAGAATTACACCTTAATATTTAAGGATAGTAGCTTCACAATATTGGATTCAAACAACCTTGAGTTAATGATAGTAGAAATGAGGCATATGAGTTTCCCTTTGGAATGGAAGAATGTTAACTTTCATGCTCTTACTAGGACTTTAATTGAATCTTCATTGTAGCATAAACGTTTTGGGCATGCCAATTATACTTCACTTAAAAATCTGAATGAACTAGAGCTTGTGGAAAACATGCCAAAGGTGAGTGATGATGTTTGTGTATGTGATATCTGTCAATTCGGTAAACAAACCAGGTTGCCTTTATCTAAAAATCAGTCTAGAAGAGCATTAAGTAAGCTGCAATTGGTCCATTTTGGTGTGTGTGGTCCAATGAGAACTTAACCTTGAATGGTAGCAGATATTTTGTCATCTTTATAGATGATTTAACGAGAATGTGTTGGGTTTACTTTTTGAAGATGAAGTCTGAGGTGCCTGCATTGTTTCAAAAATTTAAAAGTCTTGTGGAGAATGAAAGTGATTGTAAAATAAAAGCCATAAGAATAGATAATGGGACTAAATATACCAGCAACTAGTTTGACAGATTTTGTGATGAAGTGGGAATCAAACACCAACTAACCATTCCTTACTCACCTCAGCAAAATGTAATCTGTGAAAGGAAAAATATCCTAGTCATGGAAATTACCAGATGTTTGATGCTGAAAAAGAAAGTGCCAAAAGAATTTTGAATAGAGGCAGTGAACACAGCCATTTATCTTTTCAACATGTTACCTACAAAGGATTTCGATTAGTTAACTCCTTATGAAGCCTGATGTGGAGTTAAGCCAAATGTTTCACTTGAAGGTGTTTGGGAGTATATGATATACTCATATACTAGATGTAAAACGAGACAAGGCTGAAGCAGGTATCTTGGTTTGTTATTGTGATAATGTGAAAGGATATAGAATCTATAATTCTCAAACCAAGAAAATGATTTCTAATAGGGATGTCAAGTTTGATGAAAACTCTTCATGGAATTGTAAGTCAAGTTCAGTGAATAAAGTTGAGGTTCCAAGACAGGTTCCATAGGATGAAGATGCTGTCATCAATGAAGATGAAGCTGAAGTTGAAGTTGAACCTAATAGTGGTTCAAATTCAAACTAGATCACTTAAGGACATCTATGCTCTTGTAATTCAGCCGTGCTGGAACTTTGAAACTTCACTAAAGCAGCTGATTCTCAAGCATGGATAGATGCAATGAAGGAGGAGCTTAAGGTTATTGAAAAGAATGGAACATGGATGCTAGTTGACAGACCAAAAAACAAGAATGTAATTGAAAATCAAACAACAAGAAACATTAGTTTCTATCTTTCGATTAGTAGTTTGATTATCCGAAAATAACAAAGTCTGATAGGTTAAAACATCATTGTTATAAAAGGGAGGTCAGGCCAAACCTTTGATGAGGATGAATTTCATTGCAATTTACGCAAACTGATGATGGTTGTTTCCCCCTCACTCAGTAATTATGAAAACAATTTCGGGTATTGACTCCTGTACATTGAATGTTTTCCATTTATTTCAAAATCATAATTTGATTGAAGGGATGATCAAAACTCGCAACGATAACAAATTAGAATAGCTTTTCTGTCTATGAATTACAAAGGAGAAGACCATATTTACATGGTTACAAATCACTAGAAAATAAATATTATACTCTAATTATATGAAATAATCATACGAAATTTATCGAATGTGACAATCAAAGTGGTCATTGTGATCTTTCCACGCAGGATATCCCTGCAATGAAATTCATTTGATGTATTAGAATAAATAATACACGTGCAACCCTTGTGCTCATTTTCCAAGTTGAATGAAAAGCATTTATTTTTTGACACCCAATGAAACCGATCCATTTTCTCTCTTCAAACCGTCTCCTTTAAGCAGTTAATAGTGAGATCCACTAGTTAATGTCGCACTTTAATCCATACATTAGTTTGCAATTGAGGCATTTTCATAATATATAGTGCATATTGATAGATCACATATGCAGCACTTGCATATACCTGCAAAAGAAATATAACTAAGAATTATCGATATGTAGAAATATTTAGCAACTTGCAAAGATAATTGTATGAGGAAATTACAATTAGTAATGCAAGTGCAACACTCGTGCTTCTTTTCCAAGTTGAATGAAAAGCATTGATCTTTCGACATCCAATGAAACTGATATGTTCTCTCTCTTCAAACCGTCTCCTTTAAGCAATTAATAGTGGGATCCACTAGTTAATATCGCACTTTAATCCATACATTAGTTTGAAATTGAGGCATCACTACAACAAATTTGTGATTTTGCGACAAGAATTTTCGCGCATACAAAAAGTTGTCGCAATAAGTGATTTAACACGACATATTTGTAAAGTTTGTCGCGAAAATTGTGATGAAAAAAATAAGTACCATATAATATAAGGTGACGTAAAAAGTTATCGTGAGAAGTTACGACAAATAATAAAGAATGTCGGCAAAATATATGAGGGAAGTAAGGTGCCAAAATATATTGGTGGGAAACTTATGGCGACAAAGTTTTATTTCTTGCAACAAATTGCTTGTGATGCAATAGGGTCTACTTTTTACGATAGAAAATATTTGTTGCTAAAAATTCTATAGTTACAAGAAAAATAATTTTTTGCAATAGAAAAAAATGTTGCAATAGGTTTTTATACAATGCTCACCCGTATATTATAAGATCTAACATTGTCATAGATTAGAAGGATACGACAACGTGCAATGCGTGCTGCAAAAGCCCTCAAATGTATGAATATAGTGATTAGGAACCAATATGAAAGTCTTTGGTAGTTTTGGGGTCAATGTCGAATATTTGAACTTTGGAGTTAAAATGACCAAATCTGTACAAACAACTTGAAGTATGGACCGAATCATAAATATTGATACATTGGGGACTGAATCGAAACATATGAAAATCCTGTCCCAAATGTTGTGCCCTACGAAATCACGTCATCACTCTCAATGTCCATAACCTTTTCTACCTCTCAACTCAATTAAACCCTCAACTTGCTTT
>CAIGRP010043185.1:0-10513 GCA_903798385.1 Fraxinus cuspidata
GGTTCTAGACTCAACTTGTATTTTTCGTATGTGTCCTAACACGGACTGGTTTTCAACTTATGAATGAGTTTGGAGAGGTGCAGTGATTATAGGAAACAACACGCGTCTAAAATTGCCGGAGTTGGTATGGTCAAAATCAGAATGTTTGATGGGACGATCAGGACATTTACATGAGTAGAATGGCATGGTGAAGTTGAGTAGAATGAGACTTCTTGATGGGTAGAAGACCAACAAAACAAATTTTTGTGAGCATTGTGTCTTTCAGAAATAAAAAAAATTAAGATTTACGAAAGGAAGACACAACACGAAGGGAACACATAAATATATCCATTCAGATCTTTGAGGACCGGCACCATTCAAATCTTTGGGGACCGGCCATGGTACCATCTAAAGGAGGTCATTATTACTTGCTGACGTGATTGATGATTTCTTTAGGAAAGTTTGGGTATTTTTCTTGAAGTAGAAGAGTGATGTGTTTAAGACCTTTAAGGAGTGGAAAACATTGGTAGAAAAGCAGAGTGGAAAGCAGGTAAAACATCTACGCACAGATAATGGTTTGGGGTTTTGTTCAAATGAATTCAATAGCTTCTGCAGGGCTGAAGACATCTTGAGACAATTGATAGTGTTTGGAACTCCTCAACGGAATGGTGAAGTAGAACGGAGAAATAGAACTTTGATGGAAAATGTTCGTTGTATACTTTCAAATTCTAGGTTGCCTAAGATTTTTTAAGCTGAACCTACTACTACAGCTTGTTTTCGAATTAATCGCTCACCCTCAATTACATTGATAAAAAGACACCAGAAGAGGTATGATCTGGTAAACCTTCTTGCTATTCTAATTTGAAAATTTTTAGGTGTCTTGCTTATGCTCATGTGGATAATGGAAAGTTGGAACCTAGGTCAAGAAAGTACATATTTCTTTAGTATAAATCAGGTGTGAAGTAGTATAAATTGTGGTGCCCCGAGACAAGAAATGTTGTTAGTAAGGATGTAGTATTTGATGAACTTGCTATGGTCCGTGGTTCACATCTTGGGGATTCTAATAAAACTAAGGAGTAGATTCATTCAACTCTGGTGAAGTTGGAAATTGGTTCAGAGGAACAATTAGAGGTTCCAGAACAGTCTACTATAGATCAGTCCAGTTCAAGGTTGAAAGACAGTAATATCTTGCCTACTTTGCCTACACCACCAACACTATAGTATTCTATAGCTAAGAATAGACCTCGCAAACAGATTTGACCTCCACAAAAGGTACAGGGAAGTAGGTTTAGAAGCTTATGCATTGAGTGTGGCTGAAGACATTGATTCCATTGCGGAGCCTATTGCATATTCAGAGGCAGTCAGCTGTAGTGATTCTAGCATATGGATGATTTCTATGCAGAGGAGATGGAGTCATTGAGAAAAAATAACACTTGAGACTTGGTAAAATTACCTAAAGGTAAAATGATTGTTCGCTGCAAATGGGTGTTTAAAAGAAAGGAAGGCACATCAAGGATTGAAGATGTAAGATACAAGGCTAGATTGGTGACAAAGGGCTACAGTCAGATTCCAGGCATTGATTTAAAGATGTGTTCTCACCAGTTGTGAAGTATAGTTCCATCTGGGCATTTCTTGGAGTGGTGGTTAAGAATTACTTGGAACTTGAGCAAATGGATGTTAAGATAGCATTCTTATATGGAGAACTTGAAGATAGCATCTACATGCAACAATCAGAGAGGATCACAGTCTCTGGAAAAAAGACAGTATGTGCTTGTTGAAGAAGTCCTTGTATGGACTAAAGCAGTCGCCAAGGCAGCGGTACAAGAGGTTTGATTCATTCATGACTACTCATGGTTTCTTCAGATATAATTATGATAGTTGTGTGTATTTCATAAAAAAAAGATAGTGGATCTACAACATATTTGTTATTATATATTAATGATAGGCTCATAGAAGCCAAAGATAAAGCATAGGTTAGAAAAGCGAAGTTTCAACTAGGGGTGGCACGGCTCGACCCATTGCCCCACAAGCTCGTGGCTCATTACAAAAGACCCGAGCTTGTGCTCGGTTTGTTACTTACGGGTCATTTTTTTTAAGATAAGCATTTAAGAAAAAAAACCTAGATTTGGACGAGCCCACGAGCTGGCTCGTGGGCGAGATCGTTGGCTCGCCCGCGCTATCCCATGAGAGAGCCAGCCTGTTCAGCTCATGCTCGGGCTCGTCTTTTTGACTAGCCCGAGCGGCTCGTCTCGATTGCCATCCCTAGTTTCAACTCAGTAAGGAATTTGATATGAAAGACTTTGGTACAGTAAAGAAGATTCTTGGATGGAAAGGCTAGCAGATTGTATTTGAGGTAGAAGAGGTACATTGAGAAGATGCTTTAAATATTCAACATGGTGAATGCGAAAGCTGTCAGTACTCACTTGGCTGCCTACTTCAAATTATCATATAACTTGTGTCATCAGTGAGATGAAGACATTGATTACATGCTCGGGTTTCTTATTCTAGTGTAGTTTGTTCACTTATGTATACTATGGATTGTACAAGACCTGATTTGGCATATACAGTTAGTGCAGTAAGTAGATACATGGTAAATTCTGGCAAGGAACATTGGAAAATAGTGCATTGGATCTTCAGATACTTGATGGGCTATTCTAATGCTTGTTTACATTTTAATAGAAATTCAGATGGAGTCACTGGGTATGTAGATTCAGATTATGCAGGGGATCTTAATAAGAGGAGATCACCTACAGGGTATGTGTTTACCCTTGGAGGCTGTGCTATCAGCTGAAAAGCTACTTTGCAAAATACAGTAACTTTGTCTACAACAGAAACAAAATAAATGGTCATTATAGAGGCATGTAAGGAGGCTATGTAGCTGAGAGGACTAATTGGTGAAATCAAAGAAAACTATTAGATATCTACAGTATTCTATGATAGTCAGAGTGCAATTTTCTTGACTAAGGATCGGATATTTCACAAAAGGACTAAGCACATTGATGTATGATATCATTTTGTGCATGATGTGATTACTCATGGTGATATTGTAGTGCGCAAAATTGATACCAAGGACAATCATGTTGATATGATGACAAAACAACTTCCTATTGCTAAGTTTGAACATTGCTTGAACTTAGTGGGTGTTTGTCATTGATTTAGTCCATTGAGACTTGTTTGGAAGAAGATGAGTGGTGTTTATTGATGGAGTTGTGACTTGGAATTCCTTGTGTTGGAATTAGTTCAAGGTGGAGATTTGTTGTGGTTTGACTAGTGAGTATTGGAGTCTAAATTGGAGTGGTACTGAAAATGTCAAAATTATAGAGCAGAGGAAAAAGTAGCCGCATTTTCGTTAGCTTGGTGCTAGCTGGACGCTTGAGCGAACCCGGAAGAAAACAATCTGAGACTTGGTCGCTCGCCTGGCGGCTGTCTCCCACATCTCACCCTCAAAACAGAACATAACATAATAAAGAGAGATTCATACAACATCTTCAGCGCTTTAGATTTTTATTGAGTGCATTGAAATCTTGTAAACACAACTGCTATTGATTATAGTAGATTTCTCCTCCTCTGCCCATGGTTTTTTTTCGTATTAGGTTTCACCTAAATCTTAGTGTTTATTATTATTTTTTTTTCATTATCGTCATTACCACTCTATCCAAAATCCACAAGTAATAAGAATTTTTTGGAATTAAAAATTTAAAACGGTCAATGTGCCGCATGTAATACAATTTAGTTCCCACTTAAAACCAGTTAATTCGAAAAAAGAGATGAACTGGCTGATGCTAAGGTGATGTACGCTATAACATTATATATTATTGACATGATTTGCATATAATGATTCCAGATTTACAAAATTGTTTATTATGGACTTTTAATTTATCTACCTGCAATCAACTGCATAAATTATAGGATCCGTTTGATTGGAATGGTGGAAAATTGGTGGAAAGAAAATGAATTACATGGAAAGTATTGCCTAGAACTTGTTTTCCAGGGAATTGTTAATTAAGTGTGTTTAACTGGTATAATTTTCCATCTGGAAAATTTTTGAAATTTTGGATCTTTTTGTTCACGCTTGACTTTATTTCACATGAAAATTGTCCATTAAAGTGAAATTTTTTTACAACTGGTTATAAAATTTGTTACTATTGCCAAAAAAAAAAATTGCTCGAAAACTATTTTTTCACCATTTTTTTAATCAAAGTGTAGTGTTCGTTTAGCTTCATTTTACATAAAAATTGTCCATTAAAGTGAAATTTTTTTTTAACAATTGGCTATGAAATTTAGTTCAATTGCAAAAAAAAAAAAAAATTTAAGGCAGAAACTGGAATTCATTTTCCCAACTTAAAACGAATTCAGGCGCGTGGGGGGTGGGTGGGAATTGGTTTTCCAAGGTAAATATATGCTATTAAACATGCCAAAAGTTGGAAAATGGAATTCCATGGAAAATAAAAGATTTCAAACAGGGCCATATACTTTTTCTAGTTTCCATGCAGGCAGAGTATCATTATATTGATACTATATGCTTGTATTCCGATTTAAAAAACCATATTCATGTTTGATAATTATTTCCAATTTATAAATACATATTCTATGGAGTAATGTTGTCAAGCTCCAGTTGTGTTTAACTCGTGTCATTACCTATAATTGAATCTATCATTTAATGTTACATTTGTTGACACCAAAACTACAGTGCTAAATAGCATAATTCATAATAAATATTTGGTATAACCTTATTTTATTGTTCTGAAAATTTGTTGGTGGAATTTACTAAATAAGGAGAAAGCTAAGTGTAAAATTTTGCGGCATTACATGTAACCTCCTCGATAGCATGATGGTGTGTAAACAGGCTATGATACCAATCTAATGTACTCGGAAAGTGCGAGAAACAAGAAACAAAGACTCCATCTCATTGATTCGCCTTGAATATCAAGATGAATTCAATAATTTGAATGAAATTTTCATTGATTAACTCAAAAACAATTAAGAAACAATGGAAGCCCTAGCTCTTGTTTCTATATTAAAATAAAATAAAATCTAACAAAATACAAATGACAAAACAACCCCTAACTAAAAACAATAATTAAAAAGCATTTAAATAATGAAGTCACAGAAAAACTAAATAAAACGTAAGGTCCCTTTCTATGTAATCCTATTTCATCTGTAATCCTACTACTTAACCTTTCTCTACTTTTAGCATCTTAAAATTTATATCTTTATTGATTTTGCATCGTACTTCACTATTTTCACTATTTTTTTCTTAGGAACTCGTAATTCGTAACTAGATTTCTTTCCAATCGTTTAAATTTGTAATATATAGCAATAGATTATATTCCAGTAAGTAATAAGATTTTGTTTTATTTTTTGGTAATTAAAACAGTCAATGGACTACATATAATGCAAACTAGTGGAATGTATATTACTTCCCGCTTAAAACAAGTCAATTTGAAAAATTAAATGGATTTGCTGATGCTAAGAGGATTCATAGGCAATTTATAGTAAATTCTAAGAATCAAATTCTAATTTAGGCAGTCTAACACCTTATATATTATTCACATAATCTGCATATAATGATTCCATAATTATGCAGTTTATAGTTTATACATTAATTTATTACATAAATTATATACTTTTACTAGTTTTCGTGTTGCCAGACTATCACTATATGGATACTGTATACTCGCATTCAGATTTCAAAAACCATAATTGCTTTTGACAATAAATTACAATTGATACATTTCATATTCTATTGCATTCAACCTTAGAAAAAGAACTATATAAAGGAACACTCCTATCTTGAAGAAGCATAAAATATCACATGTACCAACAAGCAACATGAATTGTACCATGTTATTTAAAATCCTTTTACAAATCCTCATCCTATCAGCCAACCTTCTAAAGGCAAACTCGTGTCTTACCCAAGCGTACAAGGTCTCTGTTCTCAACGGACTCCCTCAAGGTTCCAGCCCAATTAGGTTGCATTGTGCATCTGGAGATAATGATCTTGGATTTCATACACTAAATGTAAACCAAGATTTTAATTGGAGGTTTTGTGAGAACTTTTTTGTCCAAAATACATTGTTTTTCTGTCATCTTTGGTGGGGTTCAAAGAATAAAGCTTTTGAAGTTTATAATTCCAAATGGGTCTTTGATTGTCCAGATGGTTTATGTCTTTGGGTAGCAAAGAGTGATGGCATCTATTTTCGGGGCAAAGGTCATGGAAAGTTGGAAAAGAAGTATTCCTGGGAATAAGAATAAAGTTCTGCATTCCTGGAAATAAGAAATTAAATTGTTTATTGTTATTCACTTGAGTAAAATTTGGCCTTTTCTTTTACCTTGTGGAAAATAAACTAACTTAAGTAATTAAAAAGGCCAAAAACTAAACCTTGCACTAGAAGAGTTCCCAAAACCGAGTAAAAAAGAGGTCCACCTCGGTCTACTAGCTACAGTACATGTTGGTCCGCTTGTTGGACGTGTCCCAAATGTCATTCCTCTCCACGAATGTTAAAAATTAGTGCATCTTACGTGGAGTAGTTTTTCTTTTACTATTTCTTGTTACAAAGTCAAATAATTTAGTTCCTATTTTACAGGTAGTCTAAGTAAGTATCAGTAATGGAGTTAGGTAGGGATTTTAACAAGTGGTTGAAGAATATTTAGGAGGTTAACATTAGTAAATTATATCTATAAATATATGTTCTGCATCTGATGTAATTTCATTGAAGTTTTATAAGCAATAAGTATTTCTCCAGTATCCTTTATTTAAGCTGTACAACATACTGTTTCTTCCTTCTTCTTCTTCTTCTCTCTTCTTCTTTTTTTTTTTTGGCTTGGTTTGTGGTATCAGAGCATGGTTGAGGCACTTCTACAGTTCTTTCTTTCTTCTTCTTTGTCAAGTTTTATTTATCTTCTTGTTCTCGTTGGAGGAGATTGGAAGTTGTAAAGAGGAAGTCATTGTTATACAGGATGGAGTTAGCAAATGGGGAAAATAGTTCAAATACACAGTATGGTGTCAAGAAGCTTGTAGGCACAAACTACAAGTAGTGGAGAATGTGTATGAAGGCTTATCTTCAAGGTTTTAAAAGTATCCTTGCTGAAATTTTCAGAATTAGATGCGGATGAGAAGGTCAGTGAAGCGAGATTGTGACGGTTTCTCATTTGAGGATTGAAGGTGCTAGGTATTTAATGTAATTTGCTATTTTGTGAACAAAAAGGGCTAGAGTTGATATATTGTAAAAAGTCAAAGAGTGGTGTGCAATTAATATAAGTTGTGATATTTTAGATCCAGGGTTCGAGAATGAAAAAAAAGAAAAACGGCACCGCAATTTCGCTAGACTGTCGCCAAGTTTTGGCTCGAGCGTCAAAAACAGAAACTACATCGCTCAACTATCGCCTCGCTTTCGCTCGAGCAACAAACTGTCGCTCGAGCGTCAGTGTCATCTGGAAAATTTTTATTTGATTTTTTAAAGGCTTTTTTTCGACTCATTCATTCCCTAACCTACATATAATTACTTAAACGCCACATAACGTAATTTCTAAGGTTGATCATTGAGCAAACATTTGATTTTACATATTCTCTTCATCCTCTTGAGATTTCAACCTTCATTGTTCAAATTGAAAAACATCAGTTTCAAAATCCAAATACCAAATTGTTGCTTCCTTAATATCTGTCAGAGTTTCTGAAGACCAAGGGAATGTGACTAGAGTTCCAGTCATTGAAGAATGCAAAGTTCTTCATTGGATCCATAGGGAGATAGACGATTTCACGAAATTAGGAGTTGTTGCAGGATAGCACAATCCAAGAGAGTTTTGGAAACTAAAATACCCAAAGTTTTTACCCAGTTGGGGTTTCTCCATGATCAATTCTTGTGTTCATTTATTGCTTACATAACTATGGTATTTCAACATAGGATTAATTGAATTGCATGTTTAATCATCTAGAAAAATAATTAATTAGTGACTTGTTGCTATTTAATTGTTTAATATTTTTAATTCTGCATAAATACCTATTCACCCCCCTCTAGGTCTTATTAGGGTCAAACTACGTGATTTGTAATTGGTATCAGAGCCTTAATTCGATTCCTCACCCTTAATAAACTCTAGATGAGTCAGTCATTGTTGACTCCATTTTTTGAAGGAAGCAACTATGCTTATTGGAAAAATCAAATGAGAGCCTTTCTTAAAGCTTTGAATTAAAGTATTTTGGTTAGCGTTCAAACTGGGTAGACTTCACCTTCAACTAATGTTGCTGGTGTAGTTACACCTACTGATATTTTATTATGGACTAAAGCTAACTTAGATGAATGTAACGGGGATAGTAAGGGCATTCATGCTCTGTTCATGGTTGTGTCTACTAAAGAGTTTAAGAGAGTTTCGAAGTATGAGACTGTTAAAGAAGTTTGGGACATCTTGGAAACCACACACGAGGGAACTAAAACGGTTAAAAATTCTAAACTTTAGATGCTAACCTCTAGGTTTGAAGAAATTAGAATGAAGGACGGTGAATTGTTCGATGAACTCTATGCGAAACTAAATGACATAGTGAATTCGAGTTAAAACTGCAGATGTTAACCTCTAGTTTTGAAGAAATTAGAATGAAGGACTATAAATCATTCGATGAATTCTATGTGAAGCTGAATGACATAGTGAATTCGAGTTGTAACCTAGGTGAGAAGATTCCTGAGTCCAAGATTGTTAGAAAAGTCCTCAGATCCCTCCTTGAAAGGTTTAGACCTAAAGTCACTGCGATTGAAGAAAGTAAGGACTTAAATGCTGTTAAAATAAATGAACTCATAGGATCCCTTCAAACTTATAAACTCACCATTTCTCAACCTAAAAAGGTTAAATCCATAGCTATGAATACGATTAGAGAAGAAAAGAGTGAGTCTATTGATGCTGAGACGCTTAAAGAAGACGAAATAGTTTATTTCATTAAAAAAATTTAAAAGGTGATGAGGAATAGGAGAAAGCAGCAAAAGCGAAAAAAATGAATTTCTTAGTAAATTCTCGAAAGATAGACCTGAGAAAAATACATCTAGAACTCCCATTAAGAAAACTCAATATGTTAGATGCCATGAGTCAGGGTTACGGTCACTATAGAAATGAATGTCCTAACTTGAAAAAGAGTTCAATTAAGGAAAGACGTAAGGCTTTAGCAGTGATCTTGAGTGATGATGAATTAGATTCGAGTGCTCAGAGTGATACCTATGGTGGTGAAGATAAACATAATTTCATGGCCTTCACATATATAGTTACAATAGAATCTCATAAGGAAAGTGAAAAAGTCGAGATTGAAGAACGTAGTGATAAGTCTCAGGAAAAATCTGAGGATGAACCTGATATTCACGAATCTTATCGTTTGAGGAGAGTCTTAAGATTAAAAATGTTAATAAAGCTGTACTAAAAAAAGTAGATGTAGAAAAGGGAAAAAGAAAAACTCATATGTGACCTTCAGGATTCTACTAAAATTCTGAATGAGTTGAAACTTGTTAATGAGAATTTGGAAGCCAAAGTTAAATACTTAACAAGTGATCTTGAAAAATTCAATACTTAACTTCATTCATTCATAAGTGGTACACAGAAACTCAACAATATGTTGGAGATGAACAAGTATGCTGGAAATAGGCATGGTCTGGGTTACGTTCAAAATGGTGACACTACTGCAAGTACTTCCAAGACCACATTCATCTCAGCCACTAACAAGACTCGAAATGTTTATCTTGAACTAAATGGCAAAAATGACTTAGGATCGAGACCTACTAGACAACGTAGGGTCAATCGACCTACATATTGGCAATAAACTCCGAGTAGGTTTAAGCCTAGATTTATTCCCACATGTCACCATTGTAGCGCTTTGGGACACACAAGACCTAGGTGTCGTAAACTCACAACTAGAAGTAAAAATGAGGATGTCTCAAGCACAGTTAACTTCGACTCCAATCAGGTTAGCCACTTAACCAAGATGATAACTCGGTAACTAAAAACACTTCTACTTGTAAGCAAGTTTGGGTTAAAAAGCCTGGAAGGTCGTGAAATTGATCATGCTCCTAAAGGTAAGAGCATCTGTGATTCGTCTTGATCAGTTTCTTAGGTGCTTGCATATGCAGTTCATCGAATCTATTTAGTCTTGCATGCATCTCAATTTTTTGTATTTTGTCTTTAATTCATTTTGTGTTTTTACTTTCTTTGAGAATTGATTTTTTTTAAAAAAAGGTTTTTGGGCTCTAACATTTCATGGTGTTCTTAAACATAGCATTCATGACCAAATATGTATTCGTCTGTTCTACTGTCATTTTCATTACTTGGTTCAGTTTAATGTGGAGTATTGAGTATAAGTTTCATCATGTATCATCTCCACAGCACACACTGTGATCTTGTGAGTGAGTTTGGACCACTTGTGTAAAATTTGGGATGACAGTCATCTGTTGGTAAGGTGACCTTGAACGTGAATTGACCTACGTTTAGATGACCTTAGCTTATGATGCATCTCTCTGTATTATTTACAAAAGAAACTACTATTATTACTAAATAGTATGGTTCA
>CAIGRP010043187.1:0-12952 GCA_903798385.1 Fraxinus cuspidata
CTATACCAAGATTGATCTCAGGTCCGGATACTGGCAAGTTCAGATCAAGGAGAGAGATGAAGCAAAGACTACGGTGGTACACAAACTATGGAGCCTTTGAATTCAAGGTGATGCCTTTTGGATTAACAAACGCTCCAACAACGTTTTGTACGATGATGAATCGGGTACTTCACGGTTTCTTGGACGGTTTTGTAGTGGCGTACCTCTATAGCAAGACATTGGAGGAATATGTGCAGCATGTGAGGTATGTTTTCAATCGGCTACGAGAGAATAAACTCATTCGCCTAGACGTCTATCAGCTTTTAAGTCGCATTATCGAACAAGGCAAAATACGCATGGATTCGAAAAAGGTTACAGCCATCAAAGATTGGCAACCACCAAAGAATGTCCACGATGTGCGTTCCATTCCTCGGGTTATGCAATTACTACTACAGAAGATTGCACCAGACTGAGATTTATCAATTCTCTCATCAATTGAAATATACGAGGGCCACTCCTCGCTTGGTACCTTTCTTTGAGGTAAATCCAGATCTCATATGCTAATTGAGCAAATATAATGTAGGCTGATGTTTCCTTGGAAACTGAATTGAGAATCCATGAGATCACAATCTTGTTGTTTCGGATCCAAGATTTAAGCAACTCAATGTTGTCTTCTAGTCGAGACAAAGATCCATCAATGAAACGCAATTTGTTTTTAACTGATAAGGCAATCTTCATAGATCCACTCCATGAAACATAATTTTCTCTGGTTAATAGCTGAGACACAAGGATCGACCTTAGATTATCAGAGTGGTGCAAAGAGTAAAGATTGAGACTATCACCAGTGGTGGAATTACTGTGAATAAAAGCTTCAGTTGCCATGATAATTTTGATCGGAATAGAATTCAGAATTTAATAGCAATGAAAGAAGAAGAAGAAGAAGAAGAAGAAGAAGAAGAAGAAGAAGAAGAAGAAGAAGAAGATATAGCAGCCTGCACTGATATCGTATTAGAGAAAACGAGAGGAAATTTTTATTTCATCTGCAAATGAATTTTACAGCTCAATATAAATACAGAATTATCTAACAAACCAAATACAAAGACTAATACAAAATCGACATGTGGACTAACTACTATAACTGCCTAACTAACTATCAGCTTCATCTTCCAACTGCTCTGTTCCAGCTCCTTGCCGTTTCCAGCTGCTTCCCTATATCTAGCTTAGAGTTCAGTTCAGCTTCCCTGTATCCAGCTCAGCTTCCAATAGTTTGTGTAAATAGTTTGATTTTAATCAATATTGAACTTTTAATACTGGCAACATCAAAGTAAGTATTAAGAAGGAATCATCTAGTTTGAGCAGTTTAGAAAGCCAAGATTTCTAACCAATATGAAGAACCAAAAGCTTAGGACCAAAATATACGTGAATAAAATAGGCAGGCCGAAAAGAAAACAAATAAAATTTGGGTAAGTTGAAGCAGAAGAATTAGTATGACCAAAATGTGAATGAATAAAATTATACGAACCGAGAGGAATTTACTTGGTTTAATTATAGAAAAAACTTGAGCTATAAGAAAGGTACAATTGACGGCCTTTAGGATTTTTTGAACCATATTTTTTGAAAAAAATATATTTTATAATGATAATTTTTTTAATAATGTTTTGTTTAAACGTAGGAAAAAATTTAGATTTGCTTATAAAATATTTTATTGGGACAATATGTGAAAATGAGTTTGAGAAAAAAAAATTTAAAAGTTGGGGTTCAAACATGAGCCAAAGGTGATATATTCAATCGAAACTTTTGAAGATTTTTATAGAGCTTTTTTAAGTGATGACTTCTATGAATTTCGTAGAGATATATATATATATATAATTTAATGTTCACTATCATCAATATGACATAGCTTTACAGAGTAAACAAGAAATCAATTGTTTAAATTTAATTATAATTTGTCTTTTTTATTTAAAATCTTATAATGTAATTATAAATAGACCTTTTTTATAAAAAAAAAAAAAATTGGATGGAAAAATAAATAATAAATTAGCTTTAATTACAATTTATAAAATAGAGGTAAACAAGAAGAGAGGGAGAGAGATAACCGGTAGAAAAAATTATAATTTTTTAATCATGACTCTAATTTCTGTAGAAGGGAAAATAAAATAAAAATATTGAAAGAAACAAAAAAATACATAAATATAGTGAAAGTCGTCCAAAATCTTAGGATGAATGAGAGACAAATTGTGAAATTTTATTTTTGTACTTTTTATTTGAAAGTTAGTATTATAGAGAACTTTTGTAAAAATTTTTAAAAGATATTGATAAGTTGAATACTCCAAAATTTATAGAAACTTCTAAAAGTCTTTAAAAATCATTGACAATTTAATAACACATGGCACTTATAAATGTCATGTTTATAGATTTGTTGATGTTTTTTTACTCATGCATATTTCCTATTTCTTTATGTTTATTTGTAAAACAACCATACAGGTGTTTTAAAGCATTTGAAATTTAGGATTAGGCTAAACAGCATAAAAATTCCCTACCTATTGTCGTTTCTACTAGAACCCTTTACCTTTTGAAAATAGCACAAAACGTCCCTATTTCAAATCTTTCTTGTGGAATACCCCCTTACGTCACATTCGGTATATCCCGTCATTAAATCCCAATAGACAGGGAAAATGGGGGAAAAATAAAGGGCAACCCCCAACTTATTAGACATGCTATGTAAAACCCCACTCAACTATTGAAATTTGCGAAAAATGTCATTGTTGTCTATTTTCTCAAAAAAAAAAAAAAAAATGAAAGATTGAAAATAACAAATATGCACTTCTATTTAAATGAAACTAAAAAGAAAGAAGAAAAAAATAAAAAAACTAATTTCTACTATAGTCCCAATTTTTTTCAAATAAATACAAATAAGTCCCAAATAAATAATTTAAAAAATAAAATAAGATATCTCTAAATAACCAAAAAAATCCCCACCACGCCCCATACTTCATCTTATTCTTTGAGTGGTCATGGCCGACAGCGGTTATTTCTTGTCCGCCAAAGAGAGTTAATCACATACTACAAGCAACTAATTAATTGTCCTTGATTTTTAGTTCCTCTATTTCATGCCGCTTTACTTCAATTATTTAATCACTTGCTTGAGTTTAGCAACACTACAGAAGCATTTATTTTAGAGCGCTATTTTTATTTTTTTTATTTTTTAAATACTTATTTGCATTTATTTGAAAAAAAAAAAATTAGACTATAGTTGAAATTAATTTTTTTTTCTTCTTTCCTTTTTGTTTTATTTAAATAGGAATGTATATTCGTCGTTTTCAATCCTTTTATTGAAAAAATAGACAGTAGTACTCCTATGTTGTATTTTACAGTTGGACCATTGGAAACTACCTCATTTTAAAAGTAGATGTTTTTTCTTTTTCATGTGTTTTGAGTTATAATCAATGTATTCATCCGCCATAAGTGAGGTTATTTCTTAATGAGAACTAGTTTTTTTTTTTTTTTAAAGTGTGAGGGGTTTTGCCATTTCTTTTTTGTTTTCCCCATTTTTTCCCTATTTATTGGGGTATAACGACAAGACAGATGGAATTCGACGCTAGGGGAATATTTCACAAGAAATGTTTGAAACATGAACGTTTTGTGCTATTTTCAAAAGGTATGGAATTTTCGGTAGCAAGGGCAATAGGTAGGGATTTTGTCCTGTTTAGCATTTTGGTCTAGATTACAACTTGTCAAGCCATATGAAAGAGTTAAAGTGCACTGACAAGTTTTCAAATGTAATAAAGAATCTAAATCTCTCGTTAGTAGACATGAGAAGAATCTCATAGTTTGTTTTAAATTAAAGGGAAATTTTCACTTTCTTCGATTAACCTTTTGTGAATCGAACAAATTTATTCTCAACTTTTTTTAGCATTATCCATTCATTTATATAGCGAATTTTGTTCATTCATCAATTTTGACCGTTAAATGACTTATTTGCTTCTCTTTAAATAAATAAAAATAAAATAAAATTGTAATACAGCACTAAAAGAGGGAAATTGCAAATAAAGTCGCATAACCTTTCAAAAGTTCAAATAAATATCTCAAAAAATAATCATCTTTTTGTTTTTCCACTTTTATGTCGACAATTTAATTAGTTTCGACAATAAACGGAAGAAAATTATCTATTTTATGTATTTACCAGAACACTAATTATGTTTAAAAAATGTGAACGCTCTAAGCCAAAATGTTTAGTAGTATAAATTTTAAAAATTCTAAATTGAACGCATCCCTTAGTGAACCACATCTCATACTCCATCTTAAGTACACTTGACATGTTGGGAACAGGATGTTAGCATTGTTGGGGGAATTACACCGATAAACATGCACATATTATATTCACTACGACGTACCTTTTCATAATCATGAAATCGAATAGAAATCGACTTATCAAGGCCGACTACGTGAAGCCAAAAATGAGATGTGAATTCTTCTTATCAAACATTTCAATTCTTCAATCAAGACGTTTATGCAATCGAAATAAAAGTTAGCCTTTATATCAAAACAAAATAAAGGAAAAAAATAATTTGACACTAGAAAGGATAAAATGCAAATCATATGATTTGGTCGAGGCAAGTGTTTGATACTTTCTCCTTAAAACGAATTTGCCACACATAGGTGCTAACAATTTGGTAATCATCTCTCAAGATGAAATGATCACGTCTCCCAATAAGAGTACTCCAAATTACCTAGATCAACAAACTTAAACAGAATCATCTCTACCATGACCATTACTTTGATGCAGGAAAACACTCTTTGATGAAGTGATTTTATGCAACATAAATGAAATATATGATATGGAATTATGAATTGAATTGGATAAAATCCAAATACATGGGATCTATATATATTACTTAGGAAGGCTTGTCTCAAAAGATACAACTGTATAAAAAGACACACCTCTTGAAATTTATCTCTATACATGAAGAAACACATCTATTGAAAAATAATTATACCAAAAGCCATGAGTTTTCATATGGAAATATACACCTTTCCATCCAAATATTTTCTAAAATATTAAATAATATTCTATACGATTTTCCAAGAATTTCAAATATTTAAGCGGTTTCAAGTTGACTTACTTTTTCATTCACCAGATAACAAATTCCATTTAAATAATCATGTAAAATTGGTCAAGACCAATTTTTAATACAAAATTTCAACAATCCCATACATGAATGAAAATTAATACAAATGAATATGTAGACACTTGTGGAGAGTTAAGCGAAAAAAACATTGCATCAGGAGAGGTAGCTTCTGACAGTCCTTAGTGAAAATCGATTTTACTTTACTAATTGGTAAAAGCGATGTCTTGATCCATTCAACTGTTGACACAAACCAAGACAACAGTACTCACACAATGTCATCCCTAAACCATTTCAATTCTCATGATTGTGTTCATTTTGACTCTGAACCACTTTTTGGTTACTTAAGTGTTTTTGTGAATTTTAGCATCAAGCAATTCTCATAGAAACGGTCCCACTTCACACATACATAGGTGACATCCTATTAAAAGTATTTTGTTCTACTCCACTTGATTTAATCAAGCTATAAGAATCATTAAAATGTAAATTAACATTTTAACATTCAGCAGAAAGCAATTTAATTATCATATGAATGAGTAAGAATTATTTCCTAAATACTTCATGGAATTTTCATAACTTAGTTGTGACATTGAACAAAGATTTTGGGATCTCCAGCCAACAAGATTGGATTACCATTACAACGACAAGAACGTAGCGGGCTTTAGTCACATTTCCTCCGCCATGCAGTATACTTGATATCTCGGTAAACCTCTTAATGGATCCACGATTTTACACCAATGTGATCAATTACTTGTGGTATTATGTTTATGGCGTATATGTCTAGATTTACCATTACAAGTGACTCCGTATCTCATCATAATCAATTCATTCAATATATACAAATTGTCACCGATAAAGAAATCTAAGGAAGCCACATACTTCTCACTAGCCTTATGTAAAGCATATAGCATCTTCCAATTAACAATATGGTTGAAGGATTTCTAACATATTATTGCACTAGTCAATCATTTTTACTAGTGTATTTCATATCATGGGTATTGATAAGTGTGGTTCACTAATTGTTTTATTGCCTCTTAAACTTATTATTTTGATTGTCTTTAAAAGTTTTTAGGACGTTTTAATGTTTTTTATAAGTTAGATGAATTGGTGTGAATGGTGTAAAACTTGGAGAAAAGAGCTATATTCGCATGAATCAAAGAGAAATTGATGTTGGTTTGGTGAAACTTGATAATTGAGGGCTAAATTGAGAGAAAGAAGTGAACAACGACAAAAAATGGTGAAATCCAGTTTAAGAACTCAATTGCAACTTTTCAATAGTTGATTCGGACCACAAATCAATAATTGAAGATTTCTAAGTGTCATCTAGATGCAATTAGAAGTTTAAAATGTGTGAAATATGATCAAAATATTCTCACAAATCAATTCTAAACCGCACAAGTATGTTTCAGATTTTTAGTCGAAAATTGAGACCTATTTTTGACATAGTAAACGTTAGAATTGGAAAACGTTATCTGAAGTAAAGTTGTAGCCCTTTGAGTTATCTTTCCAACCTATTTTGAATCATCCCAATCAAATATTAGGAGAAAAAGTTATTTAAACACTATTGAAGAATGCAAAGTGCTGATTTTTCCACCAGAAAGTGCGTGCCACAGCGCCATTATTGCTGAATTTCAATAACATTGCAGGGCCGCAGGGCGAGAAAAAGCATTTTTGTATATTTTGGTCTCTTTTTAAATCTCAATCCCTAACTCTTTCAAGACTTCATAATGATATAAATACAACCATAAATGTCATTTTTCAACAAGTCAAGAGCAAGAATTCAATTAGGCAATCATCAAGAAATCAAGGAGAAATCAAGAACAGCATCACAAAGGAGATTGAAGATCTACCAAAACTAATTTTTCTATTCTCTTATGTATGTTGTTTTATTTGAATTTGATTATTTCTATAGTTTCCGTCATGAACTAAACTTCTAATTTAGGGTTTGATATAACTAAAATTTGAGAACATGATTTGATTTTAATATTGTTAATTCTTTGAGATTTCTCAACCATGCTTATTTTATATTATTTATTCTTAATGCATTCAATTAATTGGTCACTAATTGAATAATTAGATGCTTGTAAATTCCAGGCACTAATTGAATAGTCGGATGCTTGTAAATTTCGACACTCGAGAGCGAAAAATTTAGGCGTGATCATAGAATAACACAACCTGATTTATAAGTTTCGAGAGAAATTATAATTCTTCTGAAGTTTGTTCCACATAAGAACCACGAACTTGATAACTTTTAAATTTTAATTTGAAATAGAGATATTGGAATTGAAATATAGGAATAATGTTTACTCGACAATCGAGAGAGGGATAGAACTAAATTGGGTTTCTTGCGTATAAAATTTGGAAAATTGATTATAAATATCTATATAATTGAGAATCATATTTGATAGTTAGGTGAAATCATAACCCTGTTATAATTTGTTAACACATTCATCATTAAACTAGTTTAAAACAACGATTCGAAAATTCATTTATCTAGGTAAAATAGAGGCTACACAATTATAGTACTTAGTATAAAATTAAATTACAATTTCTGTGTGTTCAACACTCTAAGTCCATTCATATATTACAAAAATTGACACTGCACACTTGTGGTATAATTTACGTTGTATAAAACGCATGACATGTATTCAATTTACATTGAGGCTAAATGACAACAATGTAGTTCAACTTATGAATATTCTTTAAATATTCAACAATTATTGTTGCATATCCAATACAAATGCATTAATCGATTGTCATCCCATTTATCTACTTCGACTTAGAGTGCATCATGTTTGTGAACCCTCCTTAAACTTCTAAGTTTAGTATAAGGGTTTCTTACCTTTTCTTCTTCGTAGAAAGTCTTTTATGATTTACAAGGTACAGGAAATGTAACTTGTAGAGTAAGTTACCCTCACAATTCCTTAATTAGGAATACATATTCAAGTAGTAACTTTAACCCCACAAATCTTGGGTTAGATTCGAATTTAAAGTTCATCAACTCTTTTAAAATTCGATTATATCTGTAATAGTTTCTATTCAACGGATAAATAAATTTATTTAACCACTAGTTAACATATAAATAACTAGGAATATCACTATGTAATGAAAGTCGATGTACTTTCATATTTAATGATATTTCAGCCCCATTTAATCAAACTTTAATTTGATCATATCATGGTCAATACATAGACCCAGTTCAAGTTCGTTTGCACAATGGGTTGAAATCTACCCTTTCGATTAATCTAATTTTGGAGTCAAAATTGGCCTTTGACTATATGACTTCAGCCCTGTCAATTTCTCCATTTTCTAGCCAAATTTTGCGACGAAAAATCACCATTGGACCCAAATCAATGAAAACCCTTAGGGTGAGCTCCATTCAAACCAATATGGTCGGCACCAATGCATTGAGATCCGTACATAAGGCACACATATTAAGGCAATAAATTTTACACTTCTTGGACAATTTTTGGGCTATGGGAACATTACTATTGGTCTCAGAGCACACTAAAACCCTTAGGTCGATTCAATTGGCTCCCAATTAACCTTTAGTCGCACGTATCCCAACGAGTAGCCCAACGTATGTGTTCCTCCCCATGTAACCTCACGAGGGACTGCAGCTGCTACTGCTGCACCAGTTGATCAGCCACCACATGCTCTAGGTAAGAAATCATATACTACTGCACTTTCTAGTAAAACTATTATCTCCCAGACAGAGCGGAGTCACAAAAAGTCTTTTGCACCAGTTCTTGAAGCCTTGTAGGACTCTACTAATCACAATTTAGTCGCCAAAGAACCATTCATACTTAACGATGAGCTTGGAGTCATATTTGCAAAGGATGAGGAGATGAATCTTTCTACGTTGTACAAGTTTACACCTGTTGGCAAATTTTCTCATTGCAAGCCTTCTATAATTAAGGTACAAGATAGTTTTTTGCGCTTTGGATTTAATGGTGATGGTATGATAGGACTGATAGATGCTTTTCGTATTTTAATACACTCGGCGCATGAGGACGATTACTCACTTTTATCCTTGAAGCCCACCTAGTATATTGATGGGTATCTCATGAGAGTCAAGTGGATACCTAGTTTTAGTCCTCAGCAAAAGGCGCTTATTGGCCAGTTTGGGTTTCATTTCCACTACTGGCCATCTATTTTCAGGCAAAGAACAGTTTGTTTACTATAGCTAAGGCTATTAGAGTTCCGTTCCACATTGATGAGGCTACGTCTGATTTACGTCTGCCTAGTGAGGCTAGGATATGGAGATTGATCTTGATTATAAGCTCCCTAATAAGATTGAAATTGATAAAGAAAAAAAAGATGGATATTGGCAGGCTGTCTTGCATGACAAGATACCAGAATGTTGTTTTTGGTACAGATACATTGTGCACACTAATGAGCATTGTATGATGGGATCACAACATGTACCACCACCATCTACTGTATCAGTTGTTCCTACTATTGACCCTACTCCTAAGCCTACATAGCCAATGAAGGACAAAGGTAGGGAGAAGAAGGTAGTTGTTGAGCCTCATTAAAGATAGACACCAGTTCGTAGAATAAAAGGAGCCAACAGTCGGCTAGCACTTCGAGTGTATAGATTCAGTCTTCTTATGCACCAGTACCATCACATGTTCTTACAGCTCCTATAGTGGTTGCTTCTACACATACTCAAGTTCAGACAGGTGTTCCTAACGTGGCTCCTCGGGCAGTTACAACTCCACCAATTAATAGCATTGTTGCTCCTCAAACTAGTTCAGCCTTGCCAACAATTTTTAATACAGTTACTCCTCATTTAGTTTCCAATTAGGCTAGTAGTCTTTGTTTGCACTTCATGCTTTGATCCCCTTATGGACTTTATGATCCAGAGGTGACATGTATCAGATCAATCAAAGGATACAACTACTGTGGTAACACATATTCCAGGTCCTATTTTTGGTAGGAATCTGTTCTTTTTTACATTATTCCTCCGACTTGCCAACAGAATGTGGAGGCATCTATTCCTTATTTTCATTTGGAGCAGTCAGACTCAAAGTGTCTACCACGGATTAAGGTTCATCAGTAGGGCCCCTTTCACAGATCTTCTTTCCATAACTTGGTAGGTTTGTTAGAGAGGAATGAGATGATGGATTCACCACAGTCACACAAAATAAACACCTATGAGCTACTGACATTCATTTTTCGAGCATGATGGTCACTAGGAATCAATCACATGATACCTCCTCACATTCCACATCCTTATGAGTGTTATCATATGGAATGTGAGAGGTATAGCTAGTGTAGCTATTCGCAGATGCTTGCATAGACTTATTCAGCTTTATCATGTATATATTTTGGTCATTTGGAGCCTTTTGCTCTTGAGCAGAGGTTTGCATGTATTCAACGTTATATACACTTCAATAATGGAGTTCAGAATGAATCGAATAAGATATGGATGTTCTGGAACGTGGGGACTACTATTATTGTTCATGATTATCACCTCCAGTTCCTTCACGTTAGAGTTGAGGATCCCAAACGTGCACGCCCTATCTCATTGACTAATATCTATGCCTCCTGCGAGGCTACTATTATGAGGGATTTGTGGGAGGTTCTTTACAACATTTTTCTTACTATGGATGATCCTTATTTAGTTAGGAGAGACTTAAACATTATTACACATGATAGTGAACGTACTAGTCACAGCACTCGTGGTCAAGGTGTACTACTTTCTTTGATATGATGTTGAATTGTGGACTTCTGAGAATGATTTGGGGCCCAGGTCATTTCGATAGCTCAATGTTTGGACCAAGCACCATGACTTTTTAGCCTTCGTCTCTCAAAAGTGGCCGCTCACTACTCATCTTATACGGATGAAAGCTCTCTGGAGCAAGTTATTCAGGTTGAAATAGTGACTGTATTGATGGAATCGACATGTATTCAGTGATGTATTCTAGTGGGTGAAGAATGCTGAGGAGAGGGTCGACTAGGTGGAGATTAATTATGAGAGTAACCCTACACCGAAGCATCGTTACTTATTGTATCATGCACATGCTAATATGAACTGAATTTATCCGTGGATGAGGGCTTTTGGAAGCAAAAGGTCAGATCATGTTGGGTGTGTGAGGGGTATCACAACACTCGTTTCATGTGATTGTTCAAGGATGTCTGACCAGATCTCGTATCAAGATTATCGAGACTCGGGCAGAATAAGGTTTGTCTAATTCTGCTAACATTCAGAGTTCAACTATCTCATTCTACCGCGATTTATTATTTACTCCTTCACAGCCTTTAGATCACATCTGTCCAAATATCATTAGACTACTGACGCAGGCAGATAATATGGCTCTAAATCGCCTTCTTTTGATTCATGAGATACGGGAGGCAATTTTCAGTACTGACGTTGACAGGGTGGCAGGTCCCAACTGATTCTCATCCATATTCTTCCAACATTGTTGGGATATTATGCAGGATGATTTGTACAATGGATTCAGTGATTTCTTTGAAGGTGGTCACCTCTATAAAAATTTAACTAAATTTTAATTTAAGAATTATTTAATTCTAAACAACACCATTTCATATTAAGGGGCCATCTAATAACGTCTTAGAAGTGAAGTTTCTTTTGGACAGCAGCAAAATAGTGAAATGGTACTAAAAGGAACAATAAAAAAAAGTCGAAAAAATTTCATGCAAATTTTACTATTCACGTTAAAAATGACATGCACAAAAACTAGGTAGTAAATAAGAAGGTAGTTTGTTTGTTTTTTTTCACAGCATAGTTATCAGTCGAAAATGAAATTTTAAGTGAAAGAATGAAACTTTTTGTAACATAGCATATCAAAAATTGGCTCCCATTGACAACATATGAGGCACTAAAATAATTTTTAAAACCCCATTATGATTCCATTTGGAAGAAAACCAAAACGGTTTACTAGAAATGTAAAATCGAATTCTACGAATATCTGATTGGCATGATTTCAAGTTTACCAAGTAACTAATCCATGAGACTATCAAAGTCCACTGGTTTTGCCCAAAAATTTCAAGTAAGGAATGAGCTATGAAATTTTAAAGTTGAATGCAGAAGCTGGAAATTTAAAAATAAAATAGCAATACTAAATCTTATTGCTAACATTCTTCTGATAATTGATACTTTGTACGCTAATTTTTATAAAACATAACTACTTTTAAATATAGCTAATTTATAAAAATATTCTTTGAATAATTCCACAAATGATATTAGTAGAAATCCATTTATTTTAAAAAACATGTAAACATTACATAATCGAATAAAACATTAAGTCACCGACTTTTTCCATAACATGTTGTATCTTCATCTACCATCATCCACGCCTCAAGCAGATCAAATCAACATGTAGGAATGGAATTAACCCATGAGTTTGAAATTCAATCGACATCATTAGTGCATTTCATTATTAAATTAGAAAATTCAGACTATAGATTCATACCATCACACGTAGATGGATATCCGGCAAAATTCAATTTCTATAGAATTATCATAATACATAGAGTCAGAAAATGATCATTCCAACAATAGTAGTGCCGAAGCACAGTACCCGAAGGCACCAATTCATTCATAATTTGATGGAAATTCATATTAAAAAATGAAATAACAATTTGCACTTCTACGTACCTTAATTTGAAGCTTTGAAATTAACGAAATTAGACGGTGAATGTTGTTTGCCGATGACACCCAACGTTAAGAAATATGCCTCTCTTTTTTCTTTCTTTTGAAAATCTTTCTCCTTCACGATGTGTACGTCGTGAACAAATGGTACAAAAATATGTATAATAGAAAATGAATATGAATGTTTTGGAGCAAAGGGAAAGTTACTCCCAATTGGAAAGAAAAA